>WYDF02135391.1:0-22975 GCA_009867245.2 Adranes taylori
ATAATATTTTAGAACGAGTTAATGTAAGGTCTTGGAGGCTTGGAGGCGCTTTAGAATCGGCTATCTCTTACTACTATTTTGCGTCCTTTATTCTTCATAATCTTCATTAAAGATCTACCACAAAACAATTCGAAAATAGTAAACGAAAATGGTTCACTAATAATGAACTAATAGTCAACAAGGACAAAACCACGGTAATAAGTTATGCATTGGAAAGGAATATAGAAACTCATGAAAGTGTAAAGTTTCTTGGGATACATACAAATAGATGCAAGACTAACTTGGAATAACCACGTGGATCACCTCAGCTATAGGTTATCAAAAGCAACGTCGTACGCATTTAGGAGAATAGCCAAGACAACTGGTAAAAGAGCCGCGATAAACACATATTATACAATGTTCAACTCCATACTTTCTTACGGAATAAAAATATGGGACCCCACAGCATATTTAAAAGAAATTCTATTAGTACAAAAAAAGCAGTAAGGGCTATAGGTGTCAAATAATGTGTAATGTAAGCCAGTGGTTCTCATTTTTTTTGCATCTTTTTGCCCATAAAATTTCTTCACGGACCGGTGCCGGTCCGCCGGTTGAGAAACGCTGATGTAAGCAATTATTCCAAAAATACAAAATTCTCACAGCACCAGCTTTGTACGCATTTAAAGTGACTTGTGAAATACACAAAAACAAAGCAGAATACTTAAAAAGAAAAAATATTTACCAGCATAACATCCGCAATAAACACAATATACAAATTCCCAGCGTTCGATCAGTGGCTACCCAGTATCTGAGACGTGGCAATAAAGAATATAATGTTTCCTATCAACTGAAAGAACCTTAGCTTCAAGGCGTTTAAACAGAAATTACGGGCACATTTGGTGAAAGGTGCATAGTACAATATACAAGAAATTGAATTTCGTAACATACAGTAAACATCTGATAATTTATGCCTCTAAGAGACACTTTGTGTACATTATATTATTATGTATTGTTTGAAATTTGACTTAAACTGAAGAGTAGCAAATAAATATGTATACGTCTATGAGCATCGCATAATAAAAAATAAGCCATTAATCAGCAATTACTAGATGCAGTGTTACCTAAATTGAAGAAGAAAAATCTTCGTTCTTTATCGCCTAAAAATTTTACTAAAACCGAAAGAACCTTAATGAGAATATTCAATGAGAATATCACGCTAGACGTCTTCGATTTGTTTAAAAACAAGCGATTTGAAGCAAACCATTCCTCAGCATTTTAGAAAACATTTTTGAAAACTTCCTTTGAAAAAATGAAACCCAGCCCAATTTCATAGAATAACATACAGAAATCTCATTATAGAAAAGACTTTGAGGCCCTTGAACGAGTACAAAAAAGTACAATCAGCCGGCGCGATTTGTCATAAAGAAGAAATTAGCGTCAGTTAAAGTTTCGTCCCTATTAGAACGGAGAACTCAAGACTTGATGAAAACGTATAAAATATTAAATATCACTACAGCTGTAATTTTGAGTGTATTTTCAAGAAAGCACATTTGAATGGCCACAACTGCAAACTAGACCCTGAACTATGTCCACACAATCGCAAGTAAATATTTTATCTGTAATAAAATAGTAATGTAATGGAAATGTTTGCTAAAAAACGTTGAAAAATACGTTTAAGGACGGATCTGTACAAAATAGTGTGCGTTTAAATAAATATTGTAGCCCTTATCAACTTATTTGTCTCCGCTGCAAAAACAAAAATACTATACTAAATTGTTAAAAACTAAATAACTACTCACCTGCTAATATCGCTTGACCCATACTAAGATCCAGAAATGACAACGGAATCATTGACTCAGGTTCGGTAGCTTGGCCAGCTTCATCTATGATAATATGAGTGAAATGACTTTTTGGAAAACCCATCATAAAAAGCAAACCAGCGTTCACACATGTTGAAACAGTAATCCTATGACGACCAATAACAGATATTGTAGCACCTAAAAAAATTAAAACATAATTCAATTTGCTGTTATGGCGTGCATGTCAAATCATAATATTATCTATCTCAAATGTTAATGAAACTTAGCGTATTTTACGAATGAGAAACAAAAGCAGAAAGGAAAATCAGAAAAAATCAGTCAACGTGAAAAGCATGATAAAAATGGGAATTATAATTCCTAAACATAGAAAGCAAATGGTTTTATTTGTACAGTTATTTAAATTAATTAGAATCAACATTACTTACCTAAAGTTAATCCATTCGTCTGCGGAACACATTGCGTTCTTTCAGTTCCCTCTCGGCCAATAGAACCAGTGGCACAGTATGGTATCAATTTAACTGGAATTTTATTATTTTTATTATCCGCTACTTGTTTCAGCGCTACAAATCGAACCAAATCGCCAGGTTTGAGACAATTAGATTCAATTAAGCGTATAGCAACCAAATCAGCAGCACTATTTGATGGAGCTGTCACCAGTAATCTCGAATGTGGCATCATTCGTAAAACTTGTAAAATGGTTTCAACAATCGTAACTGTTTTCCCAGTGCCCGGTGGTCCAAAGATAAAATAAGGCAAAGGTCTCACTACGCCCAAGAGTATATTTCGTACTGCTTCTTTTTGGAAATAATTTAAATTCTTATCATACCAATCGAGTTTAAAGGTATTATTTTTATTTTTGAAGGTTACATTATTTGGTCCTATTAATAATTTAGATTGGGTAGACATTTCATTCGAATTAGTTTCCATTATTTCTGTATCTGAGCATTTTTCTCTAGCTATGGCTAAAAGCTCAGACTTCGTTCGTTTGTTAGAACTGTGGTTAATTACATTTTCCTTATGTCTCTCAATCGTATCATCATATTTATCAAAAGTAAATATCACTTGTGGACGTTTAACAATAACTTGAGATGGAAATAGAACAGGCCGTCCCAAATTCCTAACTACTAGACCGATTGCTTGATGCATTCTTCTAGGAACTGTACGCGATTGTACGACATGTATCGAATAATCTTCACCGCGATAAGATTCGTGGAAAATTGATGCAAATTTTAAATGTACATGTCTCGCTGTTATTTTATGTATACAACCTTCATAGGACATACTATTTGAATAAAATGGATCTTTTGCAATAATTGAATCACCTACAATTAGTGAAGGACGTTTCTCCGATAAATTATCAATTTCCAGCGAAAGAACTTCCCCATTTTGTACGAAAGAAGCATCATCCTGATCGTATCTCTGTACAGCGATAAGTTCTTCAATTTCTTCTAAATAAAGTAGCGTATGAAAGCGCTCCTCGTAATTTTGAAAAGTTAACTCGTCGTTTAAAGAGCGTTTAGTTTTTAACAGTTGATTTATTAGTTCATTTTTCTTGCAATTTGATTTGAAACTTATTACTAATTCGCGTAATTTTTCAGGAATTTTGTAATCGGGTAAACGATTTGCAATAAATCTTGGGCCCTGTTTAGGCCTTTCACCTCTAATTAATTTAGTTTCCTGGGGTCTATGACATATCGTATGCTCCTTATTATATCTACACCTGTTCAGTTCAACATTATTATGCTCCTTACTATGTCTACTTATATTCAGATCAACATTATCTGATAATAATATATTAACGTTTCGATGTATATTGAATTTATCAAATTTAAAAATTATTATATCTCTAGTTACGCCAGAACCTCTTGCATTTGTTTGAAAATCGCAAATTATATTTTCTGTACTATTAAGCAAACATTTCTCAAAACGTTTTGAATTTTTTAATCTCGTGTGACAAGTATCCGAATTAATATCGATTTGTAAAAGTTCTACAACATCGGAAGTATTATTTGCAATTTTTATTTGAAAATCAATGGTCTCATTAAATTTTGTAGCTTCCAATATAATATGATCTGTAATTTCTAATCCATCTATATCTTCTAAGTAATCTAAATCATTAATATTATCAGTTATATCGAAAGATTTATCACTAACAGACGATTGTAAAATAATTTTCAGTGCACGCCAATTGTATTTGCCTTGTGTACTTTCAATGCATTCAACTACAACCTCATCTCCATTATGTGGTAAGTAACCTTCGGCAAGAGATTCTCTATTAAAATATATCTGTCGATTTATACTACCTACATAATTTGTATAGTCTAAATCTCTTACAATACCTTGTTCAATTTTTGGCCTTACTGGTCGAAGTTTGTTGACTTCAATAATTTTCCCGCATAAATTTGGAATACTTTCATCAATTTCATTTTTCACTTCTAATTCGACCCAATCTCCTTTAATTGGTATAAACTCTGCACAAATTGTATTCAAATCAATTCGAATTTCACCTGGACTTACAATTATATCTCTGCCAACACGTGCTGTAACTTCAGCGACTATATTTCGAATACACCATTTACCTTCATAACATACGGTTACGTCCCAATCTGAATCAATTAAAGACAGGCTTGATATCCTGAACACACCATTTTCCTTTAAAAGTGTATATGAAACTTTAGATCCAACAACTAAATTAATTTCTCTCGCTAAATATTCGTATGAATCATCTATAATAAACATTCCATTTTGCTTTCCTGTTATAACACCAGACTTATGGGCGCAAACATAATCAATTTCTGACAAATTGTCTGAAATTGCATTATCCAAAATTTCACTTTCGGTTGTTTCACATTTTATACTTTCACTTAATACGGAATATGCTTCATCTAACGTGAAATTCGTAGATATATTATTTCTTCCCCACACATAAGAAAAAACTGATGAAATAAATTCAAACATTTTGTTCTTCACTTCACTCACATTTTGTGGTTAAAAAAATATTTTCTTCGTTTAATTGCAACTGTCCATCCTGTGGAAAGTAGTCGGCAATATAATAAAGTAGAAAACTGTAATTAGTTGAAACCCCAAGAATAGATGGTAGCTCCTTACAATACGTTAATTTTGAAAAATCTTATCAACCCAATTCAATGAATCTATTTTTCATATAATTTTTTAATATATTGAATTTAAATACATGCAATGAATTTATTACACTGTTCTACTTTGTGTTTTTATCACGTTAACTAACAATTTTAAATATAATAGTAAAGTTAAAAAGCAGCATTTAAAAATATCTAAAAAAATAATACTAATATGGGTTGATGACCGGTGATAAACCTTATAATTCGTATATCTTAAATAGGAGAATCTAATAAAGTGTAATTTGTTTGCTTATCCCGTACGCAAATATTTTTTTTAAAAAGCTTAATAGGTATACTATTTAACAAAAAGTATATTGCAAGAGGTAAATATCATTTTTAATATTTCTAGCACCTTACTTTTTTGTATCTGCTCCAAAATCGGTTTGAAAAAAAAAAAGATTCTTCGGTTGTTTGGCGTTAATTTTTAATGATTGTTTTTAAATATTTTTGCGAAGTTGCCTGTTCTATCAATTTAAAAGTTTTGTTAACGGGATTAGGATAATTATTTGCATATATGTGTAATTTTCAAGAAAAAAAAAGTTGTAAGAGGAAAAAAATGAAAGTTATATTACATATTTGTTTTATATTAATATTCTGACATATTTACTTTACTCTCTTTTTGTATAAAATTAATAAATTATATTAACCAAATCTATTTTATTCTTTGATAAAATCTTTAGCATTTGTAAACGATGCTTCTCTAAATGAATTTTCTCCTTTTCCTCGTGCCTTTCCTTTCTTTCTTCGTATTCACAATTTTAATTATAAAATTCAATCTTATAATTTAACCTCACTTTGAATTTACGCGGTTGACATTTAACATATCAGCACATAAAAGCGTCAAGCCCCTCATATGTACCACCTAAAATATTCGTGCTTAATTGGTGGGGACGTGCATCAAAAGTGCACGGTGCTCTTGTCAAAAAAGGGAGCTTCACGCACTGAGGTGTTCTGTTATATACATGACGAATATACAATTGTTACTTACGCAGGATATTGAAGATGCCATTTGTAATATTAGTTTTCGGAAGTATAAGTTGTTAGCTCATTGCAGTATTAGTGTACGTTATTAAAAGTCGCTTGTATAATAGTTTTCGCATACATAAAGCATACTACCTTCTTCTTATATTTGTTTAAAGTCGGCTTTCTTTCGCCTTGACTTGGCCGTGGCCCATAACCAACGCA
Source organism: Adranes taylori (assembly GCA_009867245.2). Taxonomy (NCBI): domain Eukaryota; kingdom Metazoa; phylum Arthropoda; class Insecta; order Coleoptera; family Staphylinidae; genus Adranes; species Adranes taylori. Next base: position 6,125 of record WYDF02135391.1, read on the forward strand.
ACTGGTAGTAATTTATGAATAGGCGATTCCTTTACTTATGTCTACATAAGTACTCGAGTGAGGATTATTATGATAAGCATAAGACACCCTATAAGGATATACAGGCGACAATTAACATAGGTAGATGTTACTTCTCACCACAGGTACGATCTTCTCGATCTGGGGCCTCAGCGGACCATTCGCGAACCCGATAAGAGGCCTCAATTGTTAGTTCTTATTTAAAGTGATAGAACACAAGGGAAAACGCAAGATCATCTGCAACGTAGAAATATTTATCACCAATTTTTTTATTTTTTTTCCTCTCGGAAATTCATAACACCCTGGTTATACTGAGAATTCAACTTACAGCGAAAAGTACTACGACTTTTTAATTTTATGATCTCTTTATAAATTTTAGAACAATTTGTTTTACACTACATTGATTTTTATAACATATATTTACATTTTTTTTTAAATATAATAAATAATCGAATATCCTGGCTATTGGAAGGAGCAATATTTGAGTAATACAAAATGGAGCAGGTAATTTTCTTTTATGCAAAATGACTTTAAATGTTTAATTTCTGTAGCAAAGGACATCCAAAGAAAATATGTTCCAAAGTCCCCTCGCACCACAATTCCAGTTAGGGGAATTTGACAATTTTAACCGATATTTATGTTCGGGAGACAGGGCATGTCCCATGCGAAGTCTGCAGATAGTGGACACCGTTCCTTTTTGGCAATTTAAATTTTTTTAAACCACTCTAAGGAAGGGTACAAATTGAAAAATCGTCTCCCCTTTTGGATTGGATTTTCCCAGGAGACTTGCCATTCAGTGCCCTTAAATTTATTTAAAAAAAATGGATGGATGTACTAAAAGTTTAGTGGGTTCCTGATGGCCAGATTTCGCCAGATAATCGGCCCTCTCGTTACCATCGATACCTTTATGGCTAGGCATTCAATAGAGTTTGATAAAAAACCGTTATCTTTCGGCTTAACAATTAACTCTCTAATTTGTAGAATCATTTTGTACGACTTGCTATCAATAGCATTGTTTTCTATACATTGAAGGACATTCAAGGAATCCGAAAAAATAACCGACAGAACAATTTCATGACCTAGAATACATTTAATGGTCTCGAGATTCGCATAAGCTTCAGCATAGAAGATCGAGATATGCGCCAGAAGCGAGCCCTTTATATTAATCTTGAAATCTGCATTGAAGATGCCATAAGCTACTGACAAAGGGTCTCTCGAGTGACGGAGTAGTCAGTATAAAATTCCAAATGACACAGGAACTTGTTAATTTTAAGTTCCTCAAACACGTATTTTATGTCCTGGGGGTAATCAAAAGAATTCTCAATTCTAAAAATATTTATTTTCTTAATCTGAGAAAAAAAAAACCCAATAATATAACAAGGAAGTTTGTTACCTTTGTCTATACACCTAGAATATTCCAGGGGATCTGAAAAGGCGCCTAATAACGGCGGCAATGGTTTTCGAGCATATCTGGGTGTTGTAATAAAGAACTCTCGAATTTCCGTCAACGCATAGAAGTGGAACCAGGAAACGTAAGAAAAAACAGTGTTCTTAGTTAATAACTCGACTCTCAGATGGAGGGGATAATACAACCCTCCACCTGCATAGCTGCAACTGCTGTAGATCTCATGCAACCCAAAGCAATACGTAGAGCTCTATACTGAATTTTATTAACTTACTGAAGTAAGTCCGTAGAGCAATCAAAATATATAGAGGCTCCATATTCTATGACCGATCTAATAAAGGAACGATAAAATAGTAGTAAAATTTTTGTATAAAAATAAATCGATTATTACCCTTTAGTTTACGCAAAATATTATAAAACGTATGACTTGAAAGTCATACGCTATCGCCACCCCATCGGAATGCATGGAAGGAGTTTAAAGCAAAATTACATTTTGAAGAATATAATAATCCAATATATCATATATTTTTTTACATTATCGGTTTGACTAAATGAAATTGCAGGCTTTTGGACATTAAAGTTATTGAGACAACAACATTAAATATTATTAAACATTTGGGGGTAAAATATTATAACAAACATTTATACAAATTCTATATCTAGTTCAGTGTAGACGATACGAAACAATATCAAATATGCATTCATTAAATTTTACATGATAATTTTTATTTCTATTATATTTATATTATGAATTTAAGTCATAATCTAAATTAAAATAAAGAAATTCTATATAAATAAAAGTTTCTATTCAAACGATACTTACTTATCTGTGAATTAATATCTACATGTACGAATAAAAATTATCATGTCGAATATTATTACAAAATTTATATTTATTTGTATATTAAGATTATTTAATATATATATATATGTCTATTTAATATATTATGATCATATATGGTAATACAACTAAGCTTATAAAAGTAATCTTGTGTTCAATTCTTTTAAAACCCCAAAATCTATTTACAATAAACAACGAATATTATTGACTTTGCGAATGTCATTTACATTAATAGCATCAACTCCATTACTATCTGAAAAAATTTGATGTTATATTTGCATTTTCGAAACTATAAATAAAAGTTATTATCGGAAAAAGATAACGCGAAGAAGGGCAGAAAATATATATGAGAAAATGTTCTAAATTTTGTTGGATTTCAAAATGTAACTAAAATAAAACTTTTAGTCAAACGTCAAATATAATTTAGAGAAATCAAGAGCTCCAAAAAGTTATTTTATTATTTCTTTAATAACAACAACCCGTCTTAAAGAGAATAAATAATTGTTGTCCGGATTTCGTAGCTACAAAAAATGAGAGCACAAATGTTTCTTTGGATACAGCTGACATTTGTAAAAAACAGATCTATGATGTAAATTTCTCGCCTAGTCTTATGTCAATTGGAATGGAAAAGTCACAAATATCGTGTAGAGTACTGAATTCCCCAATGACCCCATACGGACTAGAATCGTACATCGACGTTTTAGGAACAGCAATCAAGTAAGTTGCTGAAGAAAAAGGGGGGTTTTCTAATCTAGCACCCGCGTCTAAAATAGATTACGTGGCTGTTTTTTCTACCTTTTGGTGTTGTGAGAAAAACTACAAAACGTGGATTAAAGGGCAAATGGGGGTATGACGGTTTTCTGGACGAAGAAAATATTTGAAAATGCCATACGAGTACTATTTAGATGATTGGGACAGCAACGGATTTTCAGAAGTAGTCAACAGCAAATCTTATGGATCGGATTTTGAGGGGAAGACATTCGAGTGTATTGGTCATGTCCAAAAACAGCCGAAAAAAGTTACAAAATTTCACAAAAGTACTAGAGCCTGAGATGCTTGAGAACAAAAAATTTATTAGAGGAAACGAAAAATTGACTGAAACTGCTATACTCCAGATTCAGAAATATATTAAATTTGCAAGACCTACCATCACGAGAAATTGGAAAAAGGAGTTAATGATGCGGAGCAGGATGTATTTAGGCTATTTAATGGCCCCAAACGCGCGAAATGTCTTAAAATGTTCAGAAGAAAATGTGTTCTTAATTATAATTAGCAAAAAAAATCAATTTTCCTATATTTCAGTCTCATTCCTTTTAATTGAAGATGCATAATATTTGTTTATCTATTGTCTTATGCCATAATTTTAGATATTCGTTGTTTACATTTAACAACCTTAAAATGGCTTCACTTAATTTCTATTATTAAAATAAAAGCCACAATCCTCAGTCTATAGTATATTATCTACATTTCAGTTATTCTTTTAATTTAATTATTATACTTTTTGGATTAGAACATATTGTATAAATGGTAATTAAAAAGTCATATACTATACTTCCAGAAATGTAGCGTGCAAAAGGCGTTTTTGTTATTTTTTCTTTGCGTTGATGGATCGATAACGCCATAGAACATATAAACTTCATTCAACGCTAGATTACAAGATATTATTTACTTATTGCCACGTAATGCCGCTCATTTTAAATTTACAAAGCCACTTATAATTATGAAATTTATTGTTAAATATCTCTCAAATTTCAAATAAGCAAACTTAGTAATTTAAATATAAAACTTTAAAATAACGTATTTAGTGTTTTTATAAACACAAAAATTGTACTATCTAAATGTATCTCTTAGAATCAAACTACATAAAGAATTGAATGATATAATATAGATGTAATTGTTAATTATAAAAGTGTAAAACAAATCCAACCTAATTTTATTCCTTTCTGGCTGTGTAATTATTAATATAGTTTATATAAAAAAAAAACGAATATAATTATTAATATATATTCGTAAAGGTATTTTGTAACTCAATGAAAGAAATACGGAAACTTTTAAAATAAGTGATAGTATGGTTCATAATAAATTAATAAAAACATTAAGTATTCTAAAATAATTATAATAACATCTCTAAGAATCAATATCAAAAGTAGATTATCAATCACAAAAACTAAGGTAACCGAAATTATTCAAAAGCTAACGTATTAAATGATATATCAACGCATTTCAGTAGTATGTACTGGACCTGCTATTTTGGAATAGATCAATCTTACAAATTAATGATTCTGTAGACAAATAAGGTTGACCTCTACAAGTTTGCGCTTCGCTTCAATACTTGAGTCCGATGCTCAATGTATTTAAAAATGATTAATATGGAATATGTGATAGTTATACATAACACTCGTGACAGACCTATAAAGGAACAGGTCCAATGAGTAACAATGTGCTACTAAGCTGAAAGTAATCTGTAAGTAGGAACATGCCTATGGAATACCTCAGATAAAATAACAATCTGTTATAGTAATAATCTATTAGAAAAAGTAATCCCTCTCCCCACTCAGCAATTTTATTTCTTGTAAAGGCCTAATAAAGAACTCGAAATAATCTTCTTCCTTGCTGATCACGTTCTTTTTTTAGTGAAAAGGTTGAATAAAAAATTGAAAATGATGATTTTCGTAAAAATGTTCAACAAGATTTCATAAAAGTTCCAAAATAGTCTCCCTTCCTCTTTCGGTTTTTGTTGTAGAAAGATTTAATAAATATAACACAGATTCAACGAAGTTCCAAATGATTCTTCCTCTCTCATGGAATGTTTTTGAGGATCGATTTACTGACTCCAAATTTTTTCATGGAAAAGGTCAATCATATAATTTTTATCTTTCATATACCATATACGTACGAAGCACGTATACGTATAAGAAAGATATAGGATTAATGTTTTGAGAATTTTTTCCATTTTACCTCAGTACGTCTCTTGTATTCAAATCACTCCAAACCGTTTATACATAATTCGAAGAGGGGTTCATAAGGAACAACTTACCACAAAAAATAAATAAATAAAAATTGAAAAAAAAATTCATGTTCAAAAATTGAAAAGAACGGAATTTTTTCGGTGCCTATCTGTACGTATGGATGTATGTTCAAGAATTTCTCTTTCCGTATGGAATCGATTAGGATAAAATTTGGTAGGCAAGTGCAGAGACGATTGCGCAGAACGGCTTTTTGTAATTTTTTTTATAAATCCAAAATGGCGGACATAGCCATTTTTTGTTCAGAATTTTTTTATTGAGAATAGGAGGCAAACATTTTGCACACATAAGCCATGTTTAGAGCTACAAAGATTTGAGGATTTGGTTATTCGGAGAATACTGCCATTGGTTCATTTAAATTTCCCGCGTACAAATATGGTTAAATATTCAATTCTCCTAATTATTCGTTCAAGTTTAACAATTATCAGAGAAAGTGACATTTCTATTGATTTCTACATCCGTATAGAAAGCAGCATGTCATTCGTATAGAAACTTTTCGAGGTTTACTACAGTTTCTACGTTTAGTAGAAGGAACAAAAGATAATCCATTGTAAATCTTTGGTTTATAAATTTATACAAAAGTAATAACCTCTACGTACCACTTGACAAAGTGCAAATAGATTGTCGATTGTCACTAGTCATCTAATCTCCAAAAGGTGAAATCACCGTCGCATTGAGCAGGCACTTTGCGTACCAATTGCGTCATCTGTCTTAAAAATATTCAAATATCCTAATCAGCAAATCTCCTTAGCTCTACACGTAGCTATATAGAATGACATAACTCCTATATTGCCAACTATTATATAGCGCGACGTTAAAGTTTTACAAACTTTTCTGTATCTCAAAAACTGTAAAATATGACATTTGATTAAACTTTATTGTATAAGATACCCGAATCCCCTTCGATTTCATTTGAAACATTTTTTTCTAGTCACAATGTAACATATATACAGGTGTTTTGTGTTTAGCAAAGTTTACAATCCATTGCCTCGAAAACTTTCGCTGTAATTTTTTTTAATTTCTTGTGTTGAAAGTTCCTTTAAAATTTAAGCGATTAGGCGTATTTAAAAAAATCGTACATGGGGTGTAATTTGACTTGGAAAAAAATTTAGTACCCTAAATATATCGGTTCGTATGAAATAGAAAAAATGAAAGTTGGGGGCACATATCTAAGACCAATGGACCTCAATTTTGCCAATATAAACAACTGAATATACAGTAACTATATCTTGTATATTTTTATATATTTCGATAGGCCTTGTGGTTCTCTTTAAAATGATACCACACATGAGGGTCCAACTCTTATGGCTCCAAAGGTATAGTCCCTATTATCTTAAAAATTCTACAATGGTTGCTATGGTAAGCGGTTGTCAACATATCCATACGTATATTAACTGAAGAAGTAGATAGAAGACATTGTACATGAAATAATATTTTCGTTTTAGTGAATTTATTATCCTGTAATTTAATAAATATTGTTATCAGTGGCGAGTTCAAATTATAATTTTGGGAAGGGTTCAAACGGATAATTTTACACGGATACATTTAGTGTCCAATTAAATTAGCCCAAAACTCTTGAACTGCAATACAACGCGACGTTGGCATGTTTAAAGTTTAACAAGTTTTTCAATATATCTCAGAAACTATAAAAGATAGGATATTCGAATAAATTTTGTTGTATAGGCTACCTAAAGCCCCTTTGATTTTAATTGTAACATTTTTTTCTAAAATCATAATTTAACATACTTACAGGGTGTTTGTTGTTTTGCAACATTTGCAATAAATTTTCTCGAATTTTTTTTAAATTTCTCATATCCAAAGTTTCTTTTACGAGTTAACACGAGATTAAACGAATTAACACACGATGCAACATAGGAGCAATTTGAATTTGGAAGAAAATTACGCTACATTAAATATCTCGGTTCCTATGAAAGTTGAAAAAATGAAACTTAGGGAACATAAAGACTATGTGACCTCAATTTTGCCAATACGGACAATTGAATATACTGAATCGATTTTAAACAATAAACAGTTTTCAAGTGACTCAAAACCTGAGGATTTATGGGTTGGCGAATTTGTGCGTAGACAAATTCAAAAGTTCTAGGTCAGAAATTGAAGCAGATATTTACTTAGAATGGTTAATAAAGATAAATGCTCCTACGCCGCTAATATTATTAATAAAATTAAGGAATCTGAAATACCAATACCAACTAATTCTGTATTTAATAAGCTAACTCCATTATTACTTCCAGTAAATATGCTTTTGTATATTCGTTTGATACGCTAGCACCCAATATATTTCAATTACAAGTTAACTTAAACTAAACTTTCACAAATAATGTTTACTTTCATAAATTATTTTTAAAAGTGTTTCTTAGTAGAAGTGCAAAACTACTGCAGAAATCGTATAAAACTTGTAATATATTATAGACAAAATATATCTGGAACGCAATTGGGGCAAACTGTATAAGCTCAAAACCTGAGATAACGGGCCGAATTGGACTTACATCTATCCCACCAATCCATTCGCCATTGATTGTGCATATTCCCGGTCCTTTTATTCCATTTTGATGTTCTCTGAAACTTGTATTGAAGTAACTATTCGCTGCATTTCAATTCTTTAGAACTCAACTACTCCAAGTCCAGAAAATCAACATAGAAGCATAACATAATATACCGAGACGAATGCGTACGTAGATGGTAGATTAGAGAATTAATCCACTCCAAAAATTTCGTAAAGATCAATTATTACATAGGATTCTCGTTTCGAATTTCGACAGAAACGGCCGTTCCTAGTGCGCTCTTTCCCACATAGAGTATTTAATGTGTGGCGTGTTATAGCGTAGGCGTAGCGTTTGTTTGTTTTTTCTCTCTATTCCCATTCATTAAATTTATATCTGGTCAGGTTTTTTTTGCTTAATAGTTTTACTTTATTGAAGGTTTTTTTCTCGTCATGCCTCGTGCTCCCGGAGAAAATTTTTCCCAGGTGGGCACGAGTGGAATGGATATTCACAAAGAGGTTTTTATTAATGGATCTCCGGTGATTTGATCGAAGAAAAATGCGGATGTAAGGTCGGATTCTTCTTCGGATGGTAAAGTCAAGCAAAATATATTGAATAATCGGGAAAAGGGGATTGAGTATATGAGCGCAAATAGGTTAAATAATCAAGATAAGAGATTTGTGGAATATCCGAAATCCTTTTCGGTATATGATAGGCCCCCATACGGGATTAACGTTTCTTTAATTGATAGGGCTATTGATCCAGCGGGGCATCATCCCCTAATAATTGGGAAATGGCTTGCGCATGAGGGTGTGGAGGGTGTAAAACAGGTTTCGGGTTGGGGTAAATTTGATGTTTTTATAGAATTTTCGCCGGGTGCATTTGCAAATAACTTCTTGGAATCTAACACATTAACGGAGAAGGTTAACTATAAAGCCTCTATTCCATATCACCTTACTATTTGCAAGGCCATGATTAATGTAGGGAAGAGGAGATCATGAATAATGTTGACCCAGACATAAATTATGTTAAGGCAATTGATGCAAGGCGTTTAAAATTCAGGAAAAAATATTGTATGGTGATAGTACCCTAGTTTTTTCATCTTCAGTATTGATTACACTAAATGGTTCATCTATCCCTTCTAAAATTAGTTTGTTTAATAACATCCATGAAACTTATATTTATGTGGCCCCAGTTAGACAGTGTAGAAACATCCTCGTTTATGGCCATAGCGATACTCGTTGCAAAGTACGAGCCAAATCCCAGAGATGTGGGATGAAGCTCCCTCATGAGGATAGTGGGGTGGCTTGTTCTTTAAATAAGTGTGTTTTGTGTGGAGGAAGTCATTCCTCACTGGAATTGTAAGTGTTGTTTAGGGATAGGGTTTGTCCGGAGTATGTTAGACAAAAGAAAATTAATAACTTCATGCCTATGTTCAATGTGTCGTTTCAAGAGGCTCAGTTGGTACATCCCAGAGAACGCGATATCAGGCCTGGTATCGCTCTTAAAAACTCATGATATTCACCTTTCCGAGGAGCCGTCGCCATCTTTGGCCCCTAGAGATTTTCCGTCGTTTCCAAATTCTTCAGCTGGCAGCATTAATGATAATTTGGGTAGATTTCCGGCGATGACCCAAACTAGGAAGTCAATGAGTAGACTAGGAGGTCAACTAGTTATGACGAAGACTTGTTAGGCTTTGATTCTTACTCTTCTCCTAATCTCAAGCTTCTAAAAATATTCAGAGGAGATAAAGGTAGTCCTTTTCGTTCTGCCCCTTCCAATAATCGTGAAATTATGTCTTCGAAGTTATGTCTTGATGAGATCTGCACCCCTCCTCCCCCATGGTTTACTTTGTGCAAAAACGTTTAGGAAATTTCCTTTGTTATATTTTGTCGTAGAAAAATTAAAGTTTGAATTAAAAGAATGCAACTCGAATTAACAATCCCCGTCCCTCTCATCAAATGAAAAAAGGGTTTAATAAGTTCTGCAGCACCCGCTGATTAAGTTTTTTTTCGCCGAATGGATTAATGAAGAACAATTGAAAACGCTCAACAAGGTTATCTTTCACGGTAAAAAGTTTAACAGATTTCTATTGCTTACTCATCAAGTTTGTTTTTATTTTCTCAAAAAAAAGGCAATCTGTGAATTATTGAAAGTTTGAATTAACGAAAAATAACTTGAAATGACTAACCCCGCTAACCTGAACAGGTTTTACTCTCGCTCGGTGATCCTTTCTCTCCCACCAAAATAATGACTACGTTTAAAGACATATTTCTAAGTGAATCATTCCCCGACTATTTTAGAATTCAATGTTGCATTTTATATATTTTTAGAGGTAATTATTTTTATATAACCATAAATTATTGCAAATTGAATAACTGTGAAATAAATATGTGATATTCATACTAAAACTTCAAATCGCAAGCTGAACTCATTCCTTTTCAATTAATATTATTATCATTTAACTCTTATGAAAAAAAACTATAATTAATACATTTTTGAATTTCTGCGATAATTTCGCACTCCACCCTACCAAATAAATACGTCAATAAATACACCAGTTTAACTCTAAACGATAGGAATATTAAACATTGGACCCAAAAATATCTAGTGTTTTTAGCGTATACTACAGAAAATCTAAAAAAATTGTTAACATCAAATAAACTGGTGTCAGGCAACCATGAGCTGTGAAAAACTGGCTTTGTTTTCATCCACATACATTTTAATCCCGCGCCGCTCCGATAATCGTCAACACATACATAAATATATTGATGATATCCACATATAAATTGAGCGCAGCAAATATATACTCTTCGGGCGAAATTGAATATTTATGTTTGCCGCCCATCATAAGTTGTGTATCATAAACTAGATATACGCAGAATAATAGCGCACCGATTGAAGCATAAACCATTTGTAGGATTTTATTATGCACGAAAATGGTGACGATGCCGAAGATGAACAGTATGATGACAGCGACGAAAAGAATGCCGCCCATCATCGTAAAGTCCCATTTCGTTTGGAACGCGAATAGCGTGAGGCCAAAGCATACGGCCGCTGTTATGCCGATGGCCATTAAAACTTCTTCCGATCTAATAAAAAGATTTTCTAATAAATATATATTAAAATTAAACTGTGCAACACATTAGTACTGAAGATATCTTTTAGTTAGTGGTGGGTGGATCTATGGCGGGCGCTATAGGAGCTTCAGCCCCAGTTCCTTAGTTACTGCCAAGCCCGTATACTTTGCTGTTCTTTTTTTACCTCTAATGATAAATAAACGCCGCCCCCTTCAGCCGACATAAAAATAATTAAATAACACCTAACGTGGAACAGTGTGGAGATAAAATTTACTATAACCTCGTCTCTTCAAACTCAATAAAATTACAAAAAAAATTAAAACCCCCACTCACTGTTCCGATACCCCGTTTTTATGGTATTCCACACTTAGCCCGCCTCCTTTATTTGAAATCTAGATCTGCCACTGTTTGTCGTGACAGATCTATAAAATGTGTCTACTATAAAAATCGACTTGCCAACATAAAATTCTTTGACAACTTTTTCATTATAACTCCTTTTTATTTTAGTTACGCTATTTAAATAAACTAATGTACGTTAGAGTTTCCCTCCTTGTGTGTTTTTATACGAGGGTGGTTTAATATAAATCGAGCAATCAATAGATGGCGCTACGTGACAACGAACGTCATATTGGTTTTGACATCTGCCATCCAAGCCATGACGCCTGTCAGAATTTGAAGCAACGAGAACAATTAGTGTGGTTCTTACCGCCGTCGCAAGCAAGCAACTTTTGTGTTTTGTGAAAAATGGAAAAAGTCGAATATCGTTCAGCGATAAAGTTCCTTCACAAGAAAGGCAAAAACAATGCAGAAATCAAAATGGATGCTGTTTATGGCGAGTCTGCAGCGTCGCTAGCAACAGTTAAATTTTGTAAAGCAGAATTTGTTCGTGGTCGTACGAGTATTCTTGACCAGGGTCCTCAAATATTGTCACTACACCAGAAATTGTCAACAAAGTCCATGATGTGATTATGGCAAACCGTCTAATCAAAATCCGTGAGGTAGCAGATGCTGCAAACATACCAACTGAGTGTCTACCCGCTATAATACACAAATATTCAATATTAAAAAGTTATCCGCGCCGTGTAATGGGTGCCGTGTTTACTCACTATCGACCAAAAACTCATACTTGTAACGGATTAGGAGAAGCTTTTGGCGAAGATAAAACGTGATCCGTAGGATATTTTTCATCGATCCGTCACTGTTGAAGAAACGTTGGTTCATTACTATACTTCGGTGACGAAGGACCAGTCAAAGCAATGAAGACCCACCGAAGAAGGAAAATACAACCCAATCGGCCGGAAAGGTGATGGCGACTGTTTATGATGAGAAAGGCAGTATTCTTATTGATTAGTTCGCAAAGGGTAAAATCATTATTGGCGATTACTACACAGCAGTATTGGATCGTTTCGACGCCGGATTGAAGAAAAAGCACCCCGCTTTAGCTCGCAGAAAAGTTCTCTTCCATCATGATAACGCACCCGCTCACAAAGTAGCCATCGTGCAGGCAAAATTGTACCAAATAGGTTACAAAATGATCTACTACCCACCGTATTCACCAGATCTAACCTCTTGCGGCTTCTTCGTGGTCCCAAACATAAAAGAATGGCTCGGAGGGCGCCGTTTTGCAAACGATAAGTGATGACCGAAACTTCCCCAGTATTTTGAAGAGTTCGAGCAAAATTACTTTTTGGAAGGAATGAAGCAGTTGGAAAGTCCTCTTGGAAAGTGTTTTGCCTTAAAAGGCGGCTATCTTTTGAAAAATAAATGATAAAAAAACAAAAATCGTGCGTAGATTTCCGTCAATCTACTCTCGTATATATTAGTGCATTTAGTGATAGCAGAATTAGTGCACTTTTATCGATTTCAAACAGTCATTAGTCAATTTCAAAAAGCGTTTGATGGAAATAGAGCGGAATAACAAATTTCACAAAATATACATATTAGCCATTACTTAGGCCTACGGATACCTAAATTTAACTAATTATAAAGATCTTTTGTTATTAGAATATTTTCAGTAAAAGTCGGCAGGGCAAAAATCAAAAAGATTACCGACCTGCTAACAAAAGACGCAGTTTTGAGAATGATGAAAATTTTACTACACACGTTAGAGGTAGTGTGTAAGCAGTGCCTGGAGGAAAGAGAGACAGCTTAATATAGCAAAACTAGTCAGGACAAGTGACGCGGTTAGAAAACGTATACTCGCAAGGGATATGAACTAATCTTAGGTAAAATTTCTGCGTGCAAAATGGTGCTAAAAGAATTCATAGTAAATCAACAAACCAAAGGACTCTTGAGAACTGAAGCTGGCTCAAAGCATGTAAACCAACATTGGAACAATAACCCATTGAGAAAGCAAAATAGCAATAACAAAACCTACCTATTTTAACCACAGAAATTTGTTAAGAAGAAAATTTTTCTACTCGGAAAATCTGAATAGAAAATTTCTTACACTTACTTATATTGTGCAGAGATAACTCCCAGCATAAACGATTCGGCACCCGTAAACATTCCCAACAGGATAAAGTTGCATGGTGCGCGTCGCCGAACCTCGCCGCAACAAGCCAACGCAATCATTGAAACTATAAAAATGACAATGGCGACGATCATCAGTTCGTAATGGGTGCGTACAAATTTCTGCGTTGGCATATGATATACAAAGAGCGTAACCACGCCGAACGTGACGAGGAGTTGACACATCAGGATGGAGTATACTTTTCGTATGAAGCCACGACGAATCGATGGTTCACTAAATTCGAAGCCCTTCACCTCCGGATCGTCGGCACCGCCATTCGTGTAGTTTGCACCGTACATATCTAATAAAAAAGATTAAAATATTTTACTACTTTTATCGTAGCTCCAAATGAGAAAAAGATTTTATAAAGCATTTAATATGATGCTTGAACATCTTGAATATTTTAAACCTCTCTAGAAGTATTTGGAAAAACTGAAAAATTTAATTTTCAACTTCTGAATGATTTTACGCAAGTTATAAAATATATTCATCATACTTTTAATATAACGTTTCGTTTCTTAATGGGCGCCATAAAATTAATTTTTTAAATACCTACTTGCATATTTTCAAGTTTTCATATGCATTATGTATTAGGTACATAAAAAATTATTCATTTAATTACAATACGTACTATAGCTGCTAAATATCCAATAAAGACCAGGAAAGATTATTGAATTTCGTCTACATACATATATCGAAAACGTATGTCCTATGAAATCTACTTTACAATATGTAGAGATCCAGTCATCCAGTCAAAGCATATATAAAGATAAGCAGTTGAATCATATTAGCAACTAATTATTTATACAGACTGGTCCAGAATTATACTGTCATTTCTAAAGCTGATTCTACATGCAATCATAATAGAGTACCCTCTTGTACTTTTTCCCAAAACTCATTAAGGGAAATATAACCCTATAAAGCGATGAAATACAAACCGTTTAGTTTAATATCTTTTAAGTACTTTAGAATGGTTCTAGAACAAAAAAAAACCCACCGGACGTAATCCCCCCCGCCCCGTGTAAAATATCTCAGCTCATTAAGTTTCCCAGATATCAATCCCTGTATAACATACTTTTCGCAATAATTCCAGGGACATGAAAGGAAAATACCATAACAAATAGACTGCCTGCAAATAATCATAAATATTTATGTTCGCAGGGTATTTCACACAGGAGATTTGTCTGAGGGGAAGGGTTATTGTCGGGGATTTTTGTCCTGTTACTCTTTAAAATTAGATTCATATTTCAGATGGAGTTAATTTTTGTTCCCACGTAATAATAATCATCCTTTATTGGCATACAAAAAAAATTTACAATTCTTTACAATAATTCAAAACTAATAGCAATTCAGTTCACCAAGTTATATATAAATACTGAACACAAAAATTCAAATAGCCGAAATTCACTAAGTACAAAAACAAAAAACTTTATCCCCCACTAGAGGCCCGAGAAAGGTGCCTTCTTACTCTCCACACCCCTTTTTACACTTCCTTTCCCTCCCCACACACCCCACACTTCCTTTCCATTTGCTATTTTCTCTCTATCTGATCTTCTCTACCCTTCCTTTTCCTTTAATTTTTCTCTAATCTTACGCATTATTTCACCCAGTGATCCCAATTTTCTTCTTTTTCCATACATATCCTACACACTCTCTCTCATCCATCCAGTATTTATTGCTCCTATCTTCGCTTCCACATCTGAATCTCGCCATCATTTTCTTACTACTCATACTACATTGCGACCTTAAATATTCAGGCATACCTCTATCCCTATATCCATTTATATATTTTGTTAAACTTATTATTTCTTATTCTTTCATCCCTCTCCTGCACATCTACATCCTTCATTTATTTTTGCACTTCCTTACGCATGCGTCTCCCATTCATCATACCATTCATTCAACAAACACCCTATCCTTTTGAATGCTTGTTTTCTTCTTCGACACCCACTCATTCCTACATCTATTATTTTTGATCTCTTTTATTCCTACCATATATAGCATTTTCACTGATCGGTTACTCTCATTCATAGCCACCTTTCTCTCAAATTTCGCCATTGTTTTAAAACCCAGCATTTATACTTGTCACATTCCTACAGTACAATTTCATTCGGTGTCGATCTTTCTACTTCTATTATTCTCTTCAGACATCCTATTTGGACTCTTTCTACTTCTTCTCTTTCACCTACCGCTTTGTTGATCTGTAATCCTACTGTATTGATCTATGGGGCTGACCCCATAGATCAATACATTTCTAACACACACATCCATACTATTAATGCTCATTCTTATTGATCCCCCTAATTTAAGCATCTCATTCTTTCCATTGAACCCCTCGCTTTCTTTGCCACCATCTCAACATGTTTCTTGCAAGTCCCATTCTGTGCCAACATGTATCCCAGATATTTGTATCTGTTCAACGTTTCTATTTTTTCTTCTTCAATTTCAAACTTATCCTTTTTACTTTCTCGCCTTCCTTTCTTGCACACCATCATCAATTTTGTCTTTTCCACATTCAATTCTAACCCCTTTCTTTCCATGTATCCTTCCACTCTCTTGATCACATTCACAATTTCTTTCCAACTGCCTGCAAAGCATACTATACATTAGCATACTCATCGTCCATATCCTTTCATTCCCTATATTTAATCCCCCCCCCCTCCCCATTGGACATGCTTTACCACCGCTTTATTTCGAACCATTCTGATATATTCCCTCCTGCTCTCGCTTTAATTTTCGTTCCATCATACATTTTTCTTATCATCTTTATCATTCTTCCATCTATAATAATTTTCTCCCATAATTACTCTCTTATCAATTTATAAAACGCAGACTTTAGGTCAACAAACAAGATATATAATTTTCTCATTTCTCCTATCTCCTGATTCATTACATAATTTATTGCCAGTATGTTGTTTGATAGATCCCTTTCCATGTCCCTTTAAACGTTATCTCCCCATTCCAATATCCCTTCATAGATCCATTCCCCATCATCAATCGTTCTTGTTTCATCCATTCTAACATATTTCTTACTTGATGTCCGGTTATTAGAGCTTTTACTGTATATGGAAAGAATCTTTTGTTACACCGTTACCTAAGCTAGCCGAACCGAAAACACTAAGCGACTTACGTCCAATTAGCATTGTTCCTGTACTCTTGCAAGTCCTAGAAAAAGTCATTGAGATGCAGTTGAGAAATCACCTGTGTAAATCTGATATTCTTCCCAATAGTCAGTCGGGATTTCGTAAAGGGTTCAGCTGTACATCAGCATTGATTGAGTTGGCCGTGCAATAAATAATTATATAAATAATCCATTTTGACATTTATTTAAATTTTTTATTTATTTATCGAAAAAATAACTCAAGTAAAAAGGTAGTAAACAACGTAAATTCTGAGGTTTTAATTTATGTCTCATAGTACCTAATTAAATAAACACCCATTAATAATTATTTTATATTTAAAATATTA
>WYDF02135502.1:0-22974 GCA_009867245.2 Adranes taylori
CCTCTTCTTCTTACAGTGCTTATCCATTTTGAATGTTATCTACTATAATGGCAATTTTAACTCAATTTGCATTTAAAATAAGCATCAGTATATTTCAATTTTATTTAGTGTTAAAATAGACATGATTTGTTTAACGCATATTTTTCATTTCTAATTGACACCACAATTTAATCTTTAAGAGACTAAAAGTGTAAAATTTCTACATTGGAAGTATTCCCACTTTATTATTTTAACAAAATGCGACGCTGCCGCGTTTCAAATTAATTTGTTTTTATTTATACCAGAAACTGACACGTCATTCAAATAAATTCTGTTGTATAATATGCTTAAAGGTCTTTTCATATTATTTGAAACAGTGGTGTTCCTTTTACACAAAAATTACGACCCATTTTCCCAAAAATGACTCTTGTGTAGTTTTTTTTAGTTTTAAGCAAATTGAAGTTCGCTCTAATTTAACCTTAATTTCAATTTCAATTTCAAAAAACCTTTATTGGCATAACACAAATCTTTCAACACATTACAATTAACCCTAAATTATTATATACTATAATTCTATAATTATAACAAATAGAGTATTCAAAAAGACATAAACTAACGAAAAGAAAAATTTTAATATTAAAACAAAAAACATGATCCGTAGGTAGTATATAGGTATACGCAGAGAGACAGAGGCAGCGGGTTATCCATTATCCATAAAAACATAGAAAGAAATTAACACATATATAGTTCAATTTCCTTTGTCTATCTTTCTCCCTTTACTTTTTATCTTTCTTTCTTTTCTCTCCTTCTTTATATTATTATGCTACTTAATCATATTTTTTTCCCATTTCCTGTTTTTTTTTCTTTCATTCCCGTTCGTTCTCCTACCTACGCCCTTTCCTTTGCGTCATTTTCACCCCTCTTACCCTACCTTCGTCTTCTTCACAACTACCTCCCTCTTTCTTTTATCGATTTCACCCATGATTTTTTCCATTATCATCGATGTCATTCCTATTTCATTCATGTATCTTCTCTAATTTTTCTCCTCCCTCTTTTGATCTATATTCAATCTTATTTCCTCACATTCATTTATCCAGGGTTCAAATTCATCTACCTTCTCATTGCACAATCTACATTTCATTTCATCAACACTCATCCAACATCTGTTCACTCTTTCTTGATTTCCACATCTAAATTTTGCATCCTCATTTTCTCCTTCATACTAATTCCTTCCCTCGCACATTCTTTCTTCATTCACCTTATACCTTTCATCCATAGAGCATCCACACCTCTCATACATCTATTTACGATTATCCACCCAACTATTTATGACCTCTCCATTTTTTGTATTTCTTAATACCTCAATATATACTCTCTTCACAAATCTCCCTTCTTCTCCCATCATCATTTTCTTTTCATATTTGACTTGGTTTTTATTCCATATCTTGTGTTCAATCAACTGCTGTAGTACTATATCCGATGGTGTACATCTGTCTAATCCCCATATTTTCTTCAAATATTTCAGCCCCATTCTCTCAATTTCCTTTCTCTCTTTCACCACTCATAGCTCTGCCCCATATATCAATATACTACTCTTCATACACACCTTTAAAATTAACATTCTCATTTTGACCGAATCACCAAACCTTTCTTTCCATACATTCGCCACCCTCGCTTTTTATACTAACATACTCACATGTCCACTCACACTCCAACAATTACTCGTCATATTTCCCAAATATTTATACGTCTTATTATTTTGAATTTTTAACCTATTTATCTCAAACTTATCCTTTCTATTTTCTCTGTTTTCTCTCTTGCATACCATCATTTTCGTTTCGCTTAAATTCATTTCAACACCTCTCTTCTCCATATATCTATTAACCCTTGCAATTAACTCTTTCATTTCCTTACTGCTATTAGCCATACCCTACGTCATCCTTATAGCACAATGACCATATTCTTTCACCACCTATATTTACGCCGCCATGCATCCTGTCCCCTCTTCCAAATCAGAAACATAAACTAGCGCTTAGCGGACAACCATATTTTATCCACTTTCCCACCGTTAACCATTCAGATACCTCATCTCCAACTTTAGACCTTACCATTGACTCCCCACACAAGTCTTTAATTCGCATTATAACCCTTTCAGATATACCTACTTCTCTCATCTTCACCCATAAGTTTTCCGTATCAATCTTATCGAAAGCCGCTTTTTTAATCTTAATAAAAATTACACTAAATAATTTCGTTCGCATAAAAGATGAAGAAATAAAACTTGGGGAAAATTTTAGAACTTTAAAATGCCTACATGGCATTTGTTCCAATTCCTGAATCTACTGAGCAAATTTTAGGTAATAAAAGAATGTTTCATCAATAACTGTTTACTAACATCCTGTATGTTTTATAGATAAATCCTATAATATGTTTGATAATATTTATGCTCACCTACATTAAATTATAAACTCCCTACTCTAATCATTATTACCTACCGGAACAAGTATAAGAGCAAATATGTTAATTAGAGCAAATAAGACCAAATATGGTAAGAGTAAATATGTATAAGAGCAAATATATTATGAGCAAATATGTTACACTGTATTAGGTATATAAGCTGATGCTAATTGCAATTAATAATTGCTACTGCCAGTGGTCGGTGTCAGTGTCAGTATTGGGAACGTCAAATCTGATCTAGCATATTGCGGAACCAAAATTTCTATTTAATTTGAAACGATGGCAGCATTTTATGGTTTGATCTCCATTAACCTTTGCCCCTAAGTCCTTCACTTAGTTTAGCTTTAATTTTAGTAAAAATCCATCAATTTAAGAACCTCCAAAGCACAGCGATCAGGGTAGTAACTTTGTATACTAATCGATTATTATGTTAATTGATTGTTAAGTATTATATATGATTGGAACTGAATTATAAACTAACTTCCACAATAGCAATTTGTTCAATCTTTTATTTATCTTTTATAATACATAATAAAAGTTCAACGATGTATATAAAAGATGGGATACTAAACATGTGCACTAATTTTTTAATCTTGTATATTAACAACTGCAATATTCATATTTTATCCATTATGTTTGGTAACTATTATCTGGACACTAAAAGAATTATAAGATTTGATCAAATATCTTCGTCAGCATATTAGCTTTACTTTTTTTCCGAGGGAGGTGGAGAATCATCGAATGAAGAAACGTGCCCGTGCACGCAAATGGGACTTATACTCATTAAACTCCAATCCCCGTTGGAATTGTATAGATTAAGATATTGAAGGAGAAATTATTGAAGGAGGCTTTATTATTGGTCGTCCTCTTCAGTTAGGGGTAGATAGATTACTGATTGTGTTGGTACCCTAATAGCTAGCAGGAAAAATATGCTATTGCATTCGTATGACAGCCAAGAGGAATTTGCTATACCTTGGCCATAGCCTAGTCAATTGATAAGGGAATTGGGCTAAAAGGGGTGACCTGACTGGTTGATCTTCCGTCTATTCTAGGTTTACTTGCTTGGTGTTTGTTGACCTGAAATAAAGGCTAAGGGTATAACGGGAGAATTTCTGTCTTTGCTTTTCGATTTGTTTTTCAAATATTATTGTCTTTTTTCGATCTTTATATAATATTGAGGAGGAAATCATTTAAAGTAAAGGGGGAATAATTGTAGTATATCTAGAAGGTCCTCGGGATGTTCCGTTCGAATAATTTGAGCTAGTGGGCGAGCAAAGGATCTGCGTAGTAGTTTACTCTGGTAACTGCGATGGTGATTGATTTTCCAGTCGCATCGAAAAGTTTGGTGGGGTATGGGGTTGTTTTGTGCACCACGTCTAGTAGGCTATTTGGACTAAAGAGATTTTAGACGATTTGTGATAAGTATTCTTCGTTCACAGATTGTGAGTCTATGCGCTTGCGCATTTGAAAATGTGGAATTTAGAATAATTCTGCAGTCTATCAGTGGCCTAACATAAGTTTAGTAGCTGTGATGCAGATGAGAAAAGATTTTATATATATTTTAGAATGATGCCTACTTGATTTGTCAAAATATCAAATTTTGTTAAAGAAGACATACGCGAAAACGATACTACTAATCGTAAAGCAATAACTCGTTTAGACATTATGATAAGGTAAGAAAATAATAACATTGTACTTTATTAGATTCAAAATATTTATAACATAAAAGTATGAAACAAAGAATATTCTAAACTTAAGCTAAACTGTTTGGATTATAATCATTAAAATATTCAGTTGTTTGTCCTGATTGGAAAATAGGAAAATATAACGAATTGTACTCAGGTGTAACTGCTCTTTCTTTACTATTGGTGTTGGTAATTCCAAAAGTTGAACCATAGCATTGGCCGGATGCGGAGTTATTAGTTTCCATAGAAGTAGCACAAAGCGGAGGAGTTATGCAACCTGTACTATTTTATGAGGAACATCTGGTACTTAGGTTGGCACCTGAAAAAGTCGCTAGTTCTTGTTCGTTCACTAATTCTAATTGTGAAATTATTTGGGCAATTTTTAATTTTGAAATTATTTGCATTCGTTATGAAAACGTTTTAACTGTTACGGCATATCCCGAAAAAATCAAATCAATAGCATCCATTTTGGATACACTAATTCTGTATAAAGAATGTTTTTCCTTTAGATAAGAAATAACTTAATCAGTAGGAGACTCTATTTCTTCAATTTTTTATGCGTTTATTAGGATTTGTTTCACGAATGTTTTTAGATAATGAAATTGGGGTTTCATCAGCGATGAAGCTTCTTCTATTTGTGTATGAACCACGTTCTCTTCAATATCTAATGTACGCTCATCCTGCTGAGTTCAACTTAAAAGTAATGGCGATGTATCATCAGCAGCGTTTGATTCACCATCGATATGTTCTTCACTTGTAATATCGGTTATGTTGGTTATGTGGTTTTTGCAAATAACATACAAAGACGAAATGTCTCCATCCGGCTGCCCGTTGCTAACTTCACTATTTTTTTTTTGCACTCTGATCTGTAGCAGTTTTTCAGAGTCTTAAACGCCTCGAGTAACTGTCTCTTATAATTCTGTCTTTCGAGTAACTGTCTCGAATTAATTTTTCCACTTTTTTTTTAATCTTCTCCTATATTGTAAAATACAGATAAATAAAAAAAATGCTTAGTGCAAATAAGTTTTAATTTTAAATTTATGTTAATATTACGGTCTGAAACTTAACGCATTTGATAAGTAATATGACATTATAGTAACAATCGATAATTTCATTTTAGGTTTCTAGCAACTAGTGACAGTTACTATACAATAGGTCATAGTTCCAGAATAGGATTTTCAACGGTAGATAAAATTGTTCCGGAAATATGTTAGGCAATTAGCAAAAGAATGGAAGTAATCTACTTACCAGAATTTTGAGTTCTGTCTAATAAGTAGTTTTTGAACCATTCGTATATATTTCCCTTAGATCCATACTGACTCAACTTACATAGAAGTCTTTCTCTATCTACAGCTTCGAATGCTGTTTTGAAGTCTATAAAAACAGCGGTAGTAATGTATCCCTCTTCTATTTGTTTTTGCTACTCTCCTAAAACTGCTTGTATAGCTGTTTCGGTTGAAAGATTTTTATAAATCCTGACTGTTGTTGTATTAATGGCCTGACTGGCTTGTACCTAACTAGTGATATTGATTCATCTTATTATTCATTCTGGGTATGGAGTTGTATAAATCATTTATACTGCCTATATAGAATTTATTTAGTTTTACATCCATTTCTTCTTGTTCTGTATATATAATATTTCCTATTCTGATTTCTTTAATTGTATTCTTTGATGTGCTACTTGTTATTTCGTTTATTATTTTCCATAATTTCTTTGGCTCTTCCTTTAGACTTTCTACTTTTTGGTCATAGTATTTTTTCTTTTCTTCTTTCGTGATTTGCACACATTGGTTCCTTTGTCGTTTATATTCATACCAATCTCTTTCATTGTACGGATTTAAGTATTTGTTGTATAAAAAATCTCCTATGTGTGTTCTATTATGCTTTGATTAAACCAAGAATTTTTATTCACTATGAGACATTTTTTTGTTGCGTTTCATTTAACTTCGTCTTCTATGTTACTATAGAAGGTTTCATACACATTATCAAGATTGCCACTTTCCAGAGGACCAGTCTTTTTGCATTAAGCTTATACATACTTCATAATAATCTATGTTGTTCCTTTCAATAATTTGTTTTTAAACTGTAGCAGATCTGAAGCAGATGGTTTTCACTTTGTATTGTCAAGGGTAATTGCATCCATGATATTCCATTGTCATGTTCAGTTATTTTCACATAATCTCTCATATAAATTACTTTACCTCCCGTCTGTCGTCCGCAATGTCCTTAGTAATTCTCGCTTCGGTAAAAGCCACTCCTATTGGTTAATTTTCGTATATAAATTTTCTAATTGCATCTATATAACAATATAACCATTGTAAATTAAGGTGATATATTGAACTCCGGTTGTTCTTCCGTAATTGCCATTGCTGAAGCTCCTTTTGTTCTACTATATTCTTTACTTTGGAGATATATGGACATTTATAATAATCTGCCGTGTGATTTTTATCCACGTTAACCCCTTCTCTTTCGTTTTACGTAATAGTTTATACAACAGTAGTAACTTTCATTACATTGTTGATGGCCATGAGTAAGTCCACAAGAACGACAACATACTGGTCTGTTATACAATTTCCCCATATGGCAAAATCCTTGGCATTTGAAACATCTTATGTTTACATCAATTTTTATTTCACATATTCCATACCCTAATTTTACTTTAGGTCTGATGTTTTATATTTTCCGTTACTCGTACTGTTATGTTTCCTTTTGTTCCAATTTGTACTATTTTAAGTATTTCAATTTCGTCTGGGTTACCGTTTATACTATTTTGTTCTAGTAGGCAACATTTAATGTTATTTGGATCTGATCAAATATCACTATCTATCACTCCATATATACTCCACGTTGACAATTTTCCTTTCGGCAGAGTCACTTGAACGTTTCTGTAGTTGTTCCTGCTTTTTACAGCTAATAATTACCACACCATTTCGCACATATTTGCACTCTGCATGAGTGCACAATACTGTGTGCCTTAATTCTTTAATTATATAATCTGGTGTTATACCTACCTCTTTGGTTTTAGTATGAGTATGAGTCCTCTCTTAGTACTACTTTCTTTTTTCATGTAATAATTTTTTGGTTCAACATATCTTTATTCTCTGTTTATCACAACAATCCCTTTATTCGTATGTGTTTCTCGTTTGTTTTCTTTTTATCTCCTATACCCTTCAGTTGCTGTATGGATGTTGCCAAATGTTTTATTTCATTTTGCACATATTCTTCGAATTCAGTTACATATTGTATTCCTTTATTTATAGTTTGGTGCAGATTCTATAGACACTTTTTTCCTATTAACCTCAGTTTTATAATAATTACAGAACCATCTAATTCCTTTAATTGTGTCGATAATATCTAGATTTTTTTTGTTATATTAATACACTTTGGTAGAAATAATTTTGAACATCCACCATCACAAATTATTACTTTTTCCCCGTCTAATTTATAGACGGGGAGAGTGATGCTCCCTCATTGTAGAGAGTGATGCTCTAAAACCTAATTGGTTGTTATGAACAATTTTATTGATTTCTAAGCAATTCCTTTAACGCAAGGTGAAATTTTTTTCGAAGGAATATGCTAGGTCGATATGATGAAATATGTCTAGGGTCTTTACGTGGTTTAGGAATCATGAATAATTTTTACCGGGTAGCCCATTCATGCCACAATAAAATCTCTTTTCTGATAACTCTTTGTACCCACTGATAATTAGTTTAAACATTAAAAAAAGTTGAAACAAAAATACCAATAAATAGTTTTTTTATTGGTTTTTCTTATTGCCACCAATAGTAGATTTTCAATGTTATTTTATTACACTTGATTTATATTTTCAACTTACAGCATATACTGTCCTTATTAATATGGTATTCCAATTCGTTTTCTATTTTACGTGTTTCTAAACTAATCTTATATTAAGACGTTAATATATTTAGTAGTAATAATAATAATAACTAACCTTTATTGGCATTATTAAATTTCCGAATATACAGCCAAGTACAGAACAAATTTTTACAAAAGCTAATTCCATTTGAAACGAAAAAACTAAAACTAAGTAAAAAAACTCTCAGCGCAGTGAAGTGAAACGATATGCTATCTTCTTTTCCTTTTTTACATATTTTTTTTTGTTTTTATCTATTGCCCCTCCGATACTTATTTCTATTTCCGTATTTTAACTCTTCCTTTCTATTTATCTCTTCCACTATCCTCCCCATTATCTTGATTCGTTATGCTCCCTGCTCCATGTACATCCTCCAGTCTCTTGCTTCTTGTTTTTGCTCCTCCATCCATCCCAACATTTCACATTCATTCACCCAGTGCTCCTCCACATACCCTAGTCCACATTCCCACATACTCCATTCCTCCATATACCCTACAACATCTTTCACTCTCTTCCATCCAAAATCTATTCCCCTATCCTATACTCCCACACCTAAACCTTCCTATTATTCTCTTTTCATTCATACTCCTATTTGACCCCAAATATTCCGACCTCGTTTCTATCACGTCTATTTCCTTATACTTACTATTGTACCGGCTTATACTTATCTTTTCTCTCCTCTCTTGCATTTCCACATCTCTCATACACTTTCTTTCAACATTAAAAACATTTAGTATTTAGTATTTAGTAAAATTTTTAGTATTGTGCCCAAAATAATTGATAATAAGTATAACTTCTAAATGGTAGACTTCTAAATGCCACGCAAATAGCATTGCTTATTGAAATTGAAATAGCGCGAGTAGCAAAAGATTTAACAGTAATTTCCAAGATTTTCAGGAAGATTGTGTCTGAATACCTTAAGCGTCATTTACACGGGGCGAGTTTATTAGATATTTCGCTGACTTGTAAACTAGTCGGCATGTGAGCTTGTTGCAACTAGCGCTAGCATGGGGAATCTCATACAACTCGCTCGCTAATGGTCAACTGATTGTCAAAAATCACATTTTTCTCTTTATTTATTATTTTTATATACATTGAATTTGTAGTTCAGTTATTTTGTGCTTTTAATTTTGAAAATTAAGTGGAATGTAAAATTTATTATAGATTTTTTGTTCATTTACGAGCAGTACCCACTTTTATGGAACATAAGAATTACCTGAATATAAAAGTAAAACAATCTGGTTTCGAAGAACTGTACAAATGACTTGAAGAAAAAGGACTTGTTGTGTGGATATGAAACAGTTCAAGACAAAAATAAAAACAATAAAAGACGTGTATAAACAAGAAGTTAATAAAATGGAAGAATGTAAAAGAAGTGGCACCTCCCCTGATGACATATATTTGCTTAAGCTTGTATGGTTCAAGTCTGCCGATTTTTTACAGGAATTAGTGTCGACAAGAAACATCAAATAATATTTGGTAAGTATTTTCATTTATTTTGTGTTATTAACGTTTACAAAATAATTAGGTACAGAATATTATTCAGAATCAGTTTCATTAAAATCAATGTTTCCCAATATTTCGAATTTCTGCCACTGCCGTGGTAAAGGATTTTCTTTTGTCAAGTATTCGGCGAACGACTTTCGTACATCTTCGGCAGTGCGTTTGTAGTTATTGATCACCCCTCGTTTGTCGAGGTATAATCTCTGCAGTGTTGTAATTTTCTCTATTAACTGCATTACCAGAAATATATAAATTGGGTTTTGTCTTACGTATGTAGTTATGAAGACTATATGCAACCCAGGACAGTTCATCTGGATTCATTTTTATTGTTCTTTAAAAAAAACCCTGAATCTCCACAAAAGAATGCTGAAGACAAAGGATTAGCATGGAAAAGTTTTTTATAATTTAAATTTAATTAAAACATGTTAGTTTTCTTTTTTATTGGAAATTAACAAAATTTATTATTATTATTTCTAAATATAGGTAAATGAATTTAATTTAAAAGTCAAAGTCATTACCTATTGGATTGATGTTATATTTTTTTAATAAGATTTTAAAAGATAAACGAAGCTAAATGCAATTATAATATAGGCATGCTACGATATATTTCGCAAACATAGCTATTTCAATATACAGACGTATGTGTAATAATCAAAACAAAATGTGCATCGATGATATTCATTTTTTTAGTCAATAAAGATCAAATAGGATTGCTACATATTCAAAATATGTTTCATTGAACTGTAGATTTGTATAAGGTATTTTCTTCTAATGTCTAATTTAAACTATCCTATTTCTTTTCCACGAAATGTGGGCTTTTATCATTTTGACTTTATCATGCTTGTCTTTAATTTATTCTGTATGTATTGTTGATTAATTGTAGAATAAAGCGAGTTAAGTTTTAGCGTTATTATGAAGCACCACGCGTCTTATTTTACCTAATTTTTAATCTCCCTGAGTTGCTGCAAATATATCTTATTAGATTACGCAGTGCTCTAGATCAAATCAATTAATTTTTATATTTAATTAATATTTTATTAAATTAAATATTCAAATAACTAAGAGCACATTGATAAATTAAACCAGCTCTTATTTAAAATAACATTACTGATTAATTATTCGTGATCAAGATTTTTTGTGTAATTTAATTCAGACATTTATACTTCCAAGCTGTCAGAATTGCGGTAGATTTTTAATATTTATCCCCCATTTCTACACATCCTTGCAACTCTTTGTGCATGATATAACCGGTAATTAAATATTTTCTCAATATCAGACAGCCCAGTTGCAGTATAAGGCTTCATGAAGTTTGTTCTTACACGAAACGCATCATCTCCGATAAGTACACTACCCTGACCCATGCCAGGAGTATTGTTTTCCATGGCTATGTTCAATGTGCTATCTTTGAATATTGCACTGTCGCTTGCTCGTCCGTTTGCCCCAACATCAATATACAAAAACTGATGCTCAGCGTCAATCAACGCGCACAGTATAATGCTGTAAGTTCTTTTCTAATTAAAAATTCTGAACCAGAGTTTGGAGGTTGTTTAATGAAGACATGCTTCCCGACCAACGCTTCTCCACATCTTGGAAAATTCCAGTGCCTTAAAAACTTATTTTCAACCTCTTTTCATTCAATGCGCGTCTTGGGCATTTACAATAAATAAATAAATAAATAAATGGAACAAAAAAAGGTGGTGTAGCTTTAACTGAGAGAGTCCTAGGAAATGAGAGAGTCCTACTCTATATAAGAGTTTACAGAAAAAAAATCCTACATCAAAGGTGCCAAAGATAGTACTGGCACAAGTGATATAAAATCTCCAACTAATAACGTTCGGAAAGAAATATAGCCACTGCCAAAGCATATTAAAAAGTTAAAAGGAAGAGGGAATTCAAAGGTTGGATTACATCACCAAAGTACGGCTGGGTATAATCCGTATTATCCTTTTGGTAAATATGTTGCTGTAGAGCTTCGTAGCTTACCAAACCGAGAAGCCATATTATTGCAGCAACAAATTCAGGATACGATTACTAATTATAAGCTGTTTTGTTTGGAGGAACAAATTTCTAGTATTTCTTCTTTAACGAGCTTTTACAAGTCCTTATGACACCTTTCAAAATGTTACTCTTGAGGCAGAAAGAAATCATGTATCATGTGGATGAAGATATTTTGAAGGAAGAAATCTTTATTAGCCAAGTAACTGAGTAACTTATTATAACTTAATTACTACCAATATTGTTCATGTGAAAATACATTCTTAACCCATATTTCTAGTTTTAATTTTACTTAAGTTCATAAAATCCTCTAAGACTTAATTATATTAAGCACCTCAGGTAACAACAAAGATATCAGGTAACAATGAGTTCTTGAACCCAAGGGTTCAGGAACTCGAAACAAGTATGATAGACTAATTAATGAATCACCCGTTGCCAGATATCTAAGTGTTATTTCCAGCTTTGTTACACTTGGTATTGCCAATCGCATGTTCGTTGTCTTGTTTCTTGATCAAGGGGTCATCACGCAATAAATCATCAAACTCTTTTCCCGTTTTAACGCTCTCAAGAAACAATTGGATGCACTACATCTGCCTTCTTGCTAATCAGTCCTTCACCCACACTTTTCTAGTTTTCTTCTTCATGTTTTTTCCATGAATTCTTTTCTAGTTGCCATTGCCAAAAAAAATGACAACTGGAAGTTCGATGGGCAAGCACACACAGCGAGTTGCAGGTGGGAATAGTAAAAAAATCCGACTAGTAGCAAGTAAAGTAGCCAGATTTTCAACTTTACTCTCTGGGGTTCAGCGAGTGGCTACTTTACTAGCCAATTTTATTACACGGGGCGACTTTACTAGCAGATTGTAAATTAGCCAGCGAATAGTTAGTAAACTTAAATATCTTTGATGTAATTGAATCAGAAGTATAAGGAGTATTATTGTTTATTCAGAAATGTTTTGTATTTCAAAACATATAAATATTCCTAATCTCTCTTTGGCCTTTCTTCCATATCCTATAGCTGTATCCTAAATCCAAATAATACCAAGTTAACTTGAAACCGCGAATTCAACATCATGTCACGCATAGATTATTACGTAACCTATAATATACTCATTCAATATAAGTTATATTCAGATCTCGTTCCAACTTAGAACTAATTCGCCTAGCTCTTTATACTAGTAGAATGTCATAGAATTTAGCACGTTCTCTCTGGCTATATAACCCTTTCCTTTCTATTCTTGCGGCATAATCATTTTCAAGGAAATGCTTATCTTATTGTATTTTAATGTGCAAGATCAATGTCTTTTATTGAAGCAGCACATTGCGTGACACGAATTCACAAATTTTATTATAATTTACTATTTCATATATTGTTGTATATTGAGAATTTCAATACAAAAGTTTAACAGTTTTGAATATAAATACTAAACTAGCTTTCACCCACCAATTGAGTTAAATCAAAGTTGGACAAGTCTCTATACGGAGAAGGAAATCCTAAATGTTCTGTAAGTCTGGTATGTAGTACCATACAGGCTTGAAACATCTGATGAGTAGATAAAATTAAAATATATGTCGTAAACGCAATTGTTAGGCATCGAATAAACAAACAAGTTTCACTATTGCTGTGTGAAAAGAGTACAGGCAAAGGGACATACATTTTACTTAAGGGAAAATGAGACTTTTCACGTTATTCACTTGGTAGCATGGAATTTTTTATTTTAACAGCTTGTAGAAGGTTACTTTCTTTGGTCAGGTCCGGTTGTGTTTTGTTTGCTTTTTAATTTCTGGTTAAAAATAATTATTTTTTAATCGTGATATATATATATTGGATAAAATTGGATAGTAATATTGGATAAAAAAATAAAATGAAAATCTTGTTCTACAACTCGAAGGTATCTTTTTACGCACGTCCCATACTGATTCATGTATCCACTAAACCCTTTCCTCCTTGGTTTCACCAGCCGCCTGGAATCGCACGTAAGGTGCATGCCATCTCGAAGGCTGGAAACATGTTTTCTCCGCAGTTTTCTTTCCGCTCGTATCTGCTTTTCTCAATTTATATTGTCCTAGCCGAGTTTGAGCATATGTTTGCATTGCTGATATCGGCCTGTGTCCGCTGTTTCTTCTGCAAGGCACACGTCGCAAAGTTAGAAACCGCTCTCCAAATTTCGCGAACTGCTATCGTTTCGCCAATCAGCGGGTCAGCTTTGAAGTCGTTGATGAACTCGGCTCTTTCGTTGGCCCATCTAAGGCAGACTAAAAGCACGTGCTCGGCATTGTCTTCTTGCGAGTTAGAGTAGTCACACGCGATACTCAGCGTTCTAGATCGTTCCCCCACCAGTGTGTCCAGCGTCCTGATGCACACTGTCCCATCTACTCTGCCATTCAACTAAGGAGGCTTGCCTCAGTAAGTTACATGGGACGCCGTTCCTTGGCGCTTTGTGTCAAATGCTGATTAAAATTATTTAACCAAAAGGTCTGCAGGGGCAACAGCTACTATAACCTACGTTGCATCAATGGACACCGTCCGATATCCGCGTATAATTCTGAGCGTTACTAGTTGTCCTTCTTCGAAGGAATTTGTTTTTTTAGACTGCCAAGCACGCCGCTCATGCAAGGGCCGCGTATAACAAAGTTGAGTAAGCCACCGAGTGTAAAACATTTCTTGTCCCCTCACCTGGTCGTCCAATATATGGCATAAATCTGCTAATTGCGGCTACCACTGCCTTCGATTTATCGGTCGCTGCTAGTACTTGACATGTGCATTTGAAATTAGCTTTAAGTAAGACACCTAAATATTTTTTTCTCATCCAATCGGTACTTTATGCCTGTTAACCTCACTTTTGATAAGGCACAACCCTTTAATTGAGAGCCAATTCGATATCTTATCAATCGCGTAGAAAGCATCTGCGCGGAATTGATCGGCGTTTCGGTTCGAAATTACTGTGGCCAGATCATTAGAGAAGGCTAACGCTTAGATTGTTTAGTTTTAATACGTCGTCATAGACAATGTTCAATAACAGTGGTCCAAGTATAGATCCCTGGGAAACCCCGGCTGCCATATTAAATTTCATCCTGTTGGCACCTTCTCCTACTATAATCTGGCGGTGCTGTAGATAATCTCTTGTTACTCAAGTAGGCTGGTACCCGTTTTGTTACTAATGTCTCCAGAATAGCTTGCTAAAGCAGTGAGCTTAATTGTTCACGCAGCCGGTAAAGCCTGGAATTAGCTGACCAAATTCATAACGTAGATAGATCGCGTCTTCTGTGTTTCGTCCTCGCCGGTTCGTCCTTACCGTATTGGTTCCGTGACAGTCTTCACCTCTTATCAATATGCTCCTGGAATCTTGCAGCTATGATGCCCTCAAGGATTTTGCTTAGGCCGACAATCGGTCAAATTGGCCTGTAAGAATAAGAAGACGGACCTTCTGAGGGCTTCATTTTTTTTAGCCACTTTCTATAATTTGGGAAATCTCCTGTCTATTATGCAATCATTTGCAACTCCCACAAGTGGCTCCGGTAATTTTTCTGCAATTGCCTTAATGGCTTGATGTGGTAGTATGTCTGGCCCAGGGGCCTTTCTGTTAGCCAATCTCAGAGCTACCATTTCGCTTACTGTGACCGGCGGAATACCTTGCGGGCCGCTTATTGTCATGTCAATTTCCCACGCGTTTCTTCTTGCAAATAGTTTAGTCTATGCCGCCTGGCACCATGGTCCAGCGGCTTCTACCCTCAGACTCCACTTCCTACGCAAACAACAAAAATCATAAAGTTGAAATCTGTCCCAAGTATGCGCATTTGACTGTAAGAAGTAATCAAATGCCGTTAGAATTTGTATATATAATAGATTACAGCACCAACTTTAGACTCGTAGTATTCATATGAGTGCAAATTGAATATCAAATAATCATTTTCTTTGTTTTCCAAATTCTAGGTCACCTTTCCTTATTTCATAAATATATTCTTTCCATATGGTAATAATACATAATGTTCGTTTATTAAAACAAAACTTTAATTAATTGAAAAAAAACTTATATTTTATTACATAAAGAATATTACTATTGGTACAGGAACCCGAACCGAACCAGAAAAAACCGTTATTATTGCCGGAACGAAAACCGGAACCGAATCGATATTTTTATCAGTTTTTTTTTTTCGTTC
Organism: Adranes taylori; assembly: GCA_009867245.2. NCBI lineage: Eukaryota > Metazoa > Arthropoda > Insecta > Coleoptera > Staphylinidae > Adranes > Adranes taylori. Next base: position 15,655 of record WYDF02135502.1, read on the forward strand.
AAGAGAAAAGTTTTCGCTGCTAAAAGCTATTTTGATTCACTAATTGTATAATATGTGGTGTATATACTGGCCACTAGATGCCTACTAGGCATTAGGCGTCGCGTGTGCAGATAAATCATGTATTTTTTCTGTTAAATATGTCTAAACTATTTTGAGCTTACTCTGAAATTAATACAGTTGGTCAACACTTAGACATAGGCCTCTTCCATCCTTTTCCATGCCGATTTGTCGGATGCTGGCTGTAGCTACTTCTTTCCTACACCTTTCTGAATATCATCCACTCATCTCAGTTATGGTCTTCCCAGGCTCCTCTGTGTGATCCTGGATCTCCATTTGATGATTTGTTTCTACCATTTCGTCTCGTCCTGTCTTGCGACGTGTCCTGCCCAGCGCCAGTTCAAGCTGGCAATCCACCCTATTACATCCATCACCTTAATGTGTATTTGGATCTCTTCGTTTTGTACTCGATTCCGTATGCTAATTCCTTGTATCGCCCTTTCCATCGCTCTCAAGCAGAATCGAAGTGTGTTGCCGCCAGTAGCATACATGACTTGTATACCTTTCTCTGCAAGCTAATGGGCATTGTTCGATCCCCGACGATGAAACCAAGTTTCCCGAAAGCCGTCCACGCAAGTCCCACTCTCCTAATTACTTCTGCCATGGGTTTCTAGACATATCAGAGAAGGAATGTGAAAGATTGAAATGAATAATGTCCTGCCATCTAAGCAAATTTGACATAGCTTTTCAGGGCGAAATTAGCATTTTCATTTCAGGGCGAAAGAAGCGGAATAAGCATTTCAGGGCAAATCTCTATCGCGTACAGAACTATAACAATATATTTTTATAAAAAAAAAATTACAGAAAATAATTTTTCTATGAACATCAAAAACAAGTACCTCCATCAACAACTGCTGCAAATACACCACCAAACTGAAAAGTAGTCACCTAAATAATGTATAATTTAAATGTTTTATATAAAATTTTATTTTAAAACTTCTAAACACTGCTGTAAAATAATTAGGATATATTTTTATCAAAATTTAGAATGATGATATCAGATAAGATAAGACAATAATTGGAAGAGAGAAAAATAACGTCACTATTATCATTGATCGTATCTCATAAATAAATGTACGGACATATAATAATCATCTGTACACATAATCGAACGTCGTCAACTGCACCACAAGTAAATAAGAAAAGGCCTAAAGAGCACGAGGCAGCCAGCTGCTGTTTGGGTGGAGAGTTGTATGTTGTGCTGGTAGTTATGGGTATAAAGTTGCTTGGTTTGATGGCACCACTAACTATTAAGAAATTTTCAATTTAAGGTTACCTGCGACTGAGTTGAATAATTTATTTATCATCGAAATGCCAAAAGTTTATATGTCTATCAGAGTTGTTCGCTGTTGTAGTTGTTTCCGATTATATTTGATATGTGCTTAAAAAGTAGAATAATAAATATTGGGCAAAATACACTCGTCCTCCAATTCAGTGAAAAGGACTGATCCTGAAGGATATTCTATTGCATTGAATGTAGCACCCGAAAAAGGACGTAGATTAATAATAACCTCAATAGGAAATAAAGATGTTGAATAAATGGTGCATCGTTTGAATTCACTTCTAAATCCACTAAATGATTTATGATTTCTAAATCCACGATTTATGATTTAATTCCTGTGTACTCCGGTGTGGAGCATAGGGCATATACTAGAGCTCCCCCATTTGATCCTGTTCGCTGCTGTCTCGTTGTTGTATGTCCAGAATCTTCCAATGGCTGCCATCTCCGAGTCGAGGTCTGGCACCACATCATTCTCGGTCTCCTTCTTCGCGAATCTCCTCGGGACCTCTTTTCAAAGTGTGGCCGATTTCTCTATTTCCGCTCATTTATGATTAAAACTTCCGTTGTTGGGTGCGATGCTAGAATCCTTAATTAGAAATAACAATTCACCAGCGTACTCCTAGTATAGCTCTCAAGCATTTATTGATGAAGGTTTGGACTCTTCGTGTAATCTCCATTGTAACCTTCCAAGTCTCACATTAAAGGGAGGACAGATTTCACATTCGTGTCGAAGATCTTAAGCTTTGTCTTCAGCAATAATTCACGGGAACTCCGTACTGGTCGCAGTTGGGCAAAAGCCCGCTTTGCCTTTTTATTGTGTTTTCAACGTCTTTGTCGCGCCTCCGCTATTGGAAACTCTGTTGCCTAGGTAGCAAAAACTTTCCACTTGTTTAATCTCTTCTTCCAAGGCCAATGCCTTCTTCCTTCTGTTGTTCACCCTGAGCTCTATGGTATTTGCTGTGTTGATTTTTAATCCCACTTACTGAGCCTCTGAGGTCCTTGAGCTTCTCGTTTATATAATTGAGAGTGTGGGTCAGAAGGCAGATATTATCCGCGATAGCGAGGTCTACCATTGAATTTCTCTCCTCTTATGCTCGGCCACTTTCCTCATTACCTGGGTCAGTGTCAGCAGAAATAACAGTGGTGGAAGCAAACATCCTTACCCCACTCTTGAATCTATCTTAAACGGTTCTGAGAGACTGTGATCATGTTTCACTTGGCAAGTATATCCTCTGTTCATTATCTTCACAACGTTGATGAACTTTTGTGGGACCTCATTGTTTTGCATTGTTTTCCAGATCGCTTCGAGCGAAAAAATGATTGCAGAGCTTTCTGAATTCAAGATTAGTAGAGACAACTTCGATAATGACTTAGAGAAAGTAAATATAATTGATTGTAAAAGACAAGAAATTCCGCATAATATAGTTGTGGTCACAAAGCAATTACTCATTACTAGTAATTCTGATGCAGCACAAAACAAAATACAAATAGTAAGTTGTTGAGGAAAAGCCATCTTACGGCTACTTCGTATAATTGCGAACTAAATGTAATAAAACTAAAATAGGCAACAGTTGTGAGAGAAGAATGGTTGGAATGGTGGCAATAGTTGTGAGAGAAGAATGGTCAGACAATGGATTAGTCAACGATATAAAATTCTGGTTTGGTTTACTAATTCAAAATAACTTATATATGACTGAATATGAATTTGAAAATCATACAGAATAAAATATGCAGTCACGTTTTCAAAGTACCTTTCAATCCTCAACAGTTTGATTACTCTAGGAGGTACAATTTTCCTGTAGGAATCCGAACATAATTAAAAATACAAATTTTATTATTAATGAATTTTCTTTATTAAAAATAACAAAAATAAATTATGTCCGCATGAGCTTTCAGGAAATTACTCATTGAATTATAGTTCATGTGGTATGAATTATAGTTCTTGTGGAAATTTATGTAGAAATGACGAACAGAAGATTCGAAAAAGAGTTTTAAGGAACATATGATTGCGATTAGGTTGTACCGACCTGATAAGTCAACTTTTGCTGAACATATTTTAAGGTTAAATCATGACGTCTCTAAACGCTGACGTTAATATTTCACAAGTTTGTCAAAATAAATATTTAACTTTGTTTCTTGAAAAAGTTCATATAGTTAATAATTTAAACTTAAATAAACTTTTGAATAAACAAACGGATTTTCAGAATTTGGATTTATTAAGAAAATTCTTGGAATTAAATCATAATTGATTGTGATATGTTTGAGTGTATAAACCTTTTATTATTTTATTAAAAATTATGACCTGTTTTATAGGTTGCATATATGAGTTGTCTAAGTAGTTAATATTTAATCTTTTGGTATATAAATAAAAAAAAATCTTTGCTTGATACAGATTTTATATTTCAATAATTCATCCATTTTGTTTGTCAACAAAAATTTTTACAACTGGTGTGATCCCTCTAGGAGGTACAATTCTCCTGTAGAAATCAGAATATTAATCTAAGTTTCCATAATATTAAAAATTAAAATACAAATCTTGTTATTAATAAATTTATTTCATTAAAAATAAATTATGTCTACACGGGCTTTCAGGAGTTTACTCATTGAATTGTAGTTCTTGTGATAATATTTATATAGGTATGACGAACAGAAGATTCGAAGAAAGAGTTAAGGAACATATGAATACGATTAGGTTATACCGACCTGACAACTCAAATTTTGCGAAACATATTTTAAGATTAAATCATGACCTCTCTTTAAACAATGACGTTAATATTTTACAAGTTTGTGAAAATAAATATTTAATTTTGTTTCTTAAACAACTTCATATAGTTAATAGTTTAAACTTTCTTGAAATTAAATTGTATCTTTGCGTGTATGACCCTTTTATTAATTTTTTAATCATCATGACCCGTTTCACGAGTTGCATATATTAGTTGTCTAAGTAGTTAATATTTAATCTTTTGTTATGTAAATAAAAGCAATTCTTTGCTTGATAGAGATTTTATATTTGAATGGTTTATCCATTTTGCTTTATCATTTCATGATGAAGCTATGAGTTAAATTGAAATTATAGTCATTTAAATAATTGTGTTAACTCCTTTTTGAAGTTTAGAAAATATACCATTTTTAATTTTTCATTAATAATGTGCATTAAATTTGATTAAACCAATTTGATTACTTTGGAATTTACGTTTTGGTAAGGTAGTGATTTTTTAACCATATTTCAGTTGGAATTACATGTTTTTTTTTTGTTTACTATAATTCAAATTTTAATGATGTGAATTTTCTTTTATAGTTTAATTGTTACATTTGGTTGGATTTTATATTTTTCACAAAAAAAATATTTTCTTATGATGTCAAATGATGTCATTTGACAAATGATGTCATCAATTGACTCTAATGATGTCAAATTCTAAATTTTAAAGTTGCGTATTACTGATTTATGTTTTTTAAATCACAATTAAATTACTTTTAATAATTATTGTTTAATTTTTATGAGACTTCATGTTACTGATAAATTTTTATAGTTTTACTTAGTTATGTTCATTTAAAACTTATTTCCTTTGTTTATTCTTCTTTTCAGTCTGATGATGACACAATTGTAGTCTCGAAAAACGTCAGATTTCATTCTGTTTTCAATAAAATAAACAATATTTTGCAGTAGGCGTACTTAATGTCGCCAAAAGTGTATGCCTTAAAATGTGGATCGGGTTATCAGAGAAGATCATAAAATATGGGAACTACATGTTACACGTTTCTGATATGAGAATACATAAAGTAAAAAATATTCCAAAAACAACTTTATACATTAGGATTATCTAGTTATATAAAAAAAATATGAGAGGTAACCTTCTTATCTTTCCCAAAGAAACTAAGCAGCCGGCAACTTCGACAACAATTGGCATACACCGGTCTCAAGCCAGGTGCAATCACATAGGTGATTACCTTAATATTTAAGGTTGCCACACCTTGAGGTTACCACTATATAAAAATCAGATACATTACATTAAATTATTAAAGATGAGTATTATGCGTTACCAGTTTATAATATAAATATTTTATAATTATGTTAAAATAATATATGTCATAAATCCACAATATAACGTAAATTTTAGATCCATAATTCGTGGAAAACATCGTTATAGTTAAATTTATTAAAGGTGCAGGATACTGTTCTGAATTGCCGGTATCGAGCAATACAGGCAAAAGATGGCTTTGTGTGTCGTTTGCATGGAATTGTAAAACCTGAGGACGTATGTGCAATTTTGCATAAGAAGATTCAGAAAGATTGGATTGTCGAATCGATTAAACCAAAAATTGAAAATGCATCCTATACAAGCTTCAAGGTCGATGCACCTGTGGAATACAAAGAAATTAAGGATCCCCTCTTCTGGCTAAGGAATGCACTTTGTAATCATTTTTACTTTATTGTTCAATCGAATAGAGCCAATACATCAAGTTCTTTTAAAGTAGTAGAACTATCTGTCCCGATGCGAAATTTTCAACAATCGACGTGAGTGCAGTTGACAATGTAATCGACATCAGCGATAAAAATAAAATAAACAGTTATGAACTTCAATCATTCAACTATTACATCTAAATATACAGTGTCTTAACAATTAAACTAGAAGATTTCATTGAAGAGACTCAAGACTCCTTGGATTTATGTATCTTGGGACATTAGCTCGATAAAGATGAAATTCGCTTTACCAATCCGCAAATCTTCTGCCGAAGTGACATAAGTGCATTTCCAGTGCAAGAAATTACGAATCTAAACGTTACACGTGAATTTGAGTGTTCGGCGGCCAAAGTTAAAGTCGGCTCAAAATCTTTCATTGTGGTATGTGTATACAGGTCCAGAGTTTTATCTTCATCACATGGATTAGCTCCTATTTTTCTTAACAAACTCAAATATACTGTTTTTTTTTATAGCGGAAGATTATAACACTGATTCAATGTTGGAACGCGATGAGTCTAAATCCTTTAAAGGTCTCCTAGAATCATATGGCGCAAAGTTTATTATGTTCGAATACACTAGAATCACAGTACGTTCTGAAACATGTATCCAGGGATGGCTCAAGATTTTTTTTTTATCATCATGCAAACTTTTTGTTGCCCAAGCAAAAAAGCAATAAAAAATCATCTTTCTATATAAAATTATTCTTCTAGTTATATTAAGCATGAACAAAAATTATAATTTTATATGTATGTATGGATGTGTCTATATATGTATGTATGTGTATACGTCTGTATGTTCAAGAATTTCTCCGTCCCTATGGGACTGATCTGGATGTAATTTGGTAGACAGGTGTAGACTATGAGTCCGCATCACGATTTTTTCTTTTTCTTTATTAGCGCCTTGTATTATGCGTCGAATATAAAAAGTCCCATGTTGCCAAATTGTATAGGAAGTGATGTTGCCACGTTTTAAGCTTAACAAACTTTTTTAAATATCTCAGGAACGATAAAAGATAGGACTTTCGAATAAACTTTATTGTATACGCTACATAAAGGCCCTTTGATTTGGTTTGAAATATTCTTTTCCAAAATCACAATTTAACATATATACAGGCTGTTTTTTGTTTTGCTAATCTTATGGTCCATTTTCTTGAAAAGTTTCAAAAGAATGTTTTTTTAATTTCTTGTGTTGAAAGTTCCTTTAATACTCAAGCGATTAAGTGAGTTTAAAACAATCACATGTCATAACGCCGGAGTAATTTGACCTTGAAAAAAAGTGTACTACCCTAAATATCCCGGTTCCTATGAAAACTGGAAAAATGAAACGAGGGGAACTTATGTAAGACAATTTTGCCAGTAATCAACTGAATATACTTGACCGATATTAAGCAATAAAACATTTTTTAGTAACACCCTGTATATTTTCTTATATTTTGGTAGCCCTTGTGAATTGCTTTACAATGATACCGCATATAACGTGTCTAGATCTTCTCATTAAATTTAAATGATTAACATTCTTT
>WYDF02135613.1:0-22969 GCA_009867245.2 Adranes taylori
TATTTTCGCGAATTTTCCAATTTCTGGGCAATTTTTCTAATATTTCTCTCCGTAAAAACCTTCCTCGGGCTAATACGTAACGAGTTTAAAAAAAATTAGCCAAATCGGTTCAGCCATTCTCGAGTTTTGTACTTAGCAACACATTTAGCCATTTATTTTCGGCGGAGGTGAAGTGGGGGGGGGGATGACTAATTGTTTCCATCCCTATTTAGGGCACCCATTGTTATTGAATAATACCATTGAGTAAGTGATAAATACTGGTATAAAAAGATAGGAAAACCCGACTTCGTACGAAAATGGTGCCTCTTAATTGCTGTGAACTTTGTAATTTTGACCATTTAGGACTATTGCTTAGCCGGAATGAAACTAACATAAGTAAACATGGGCAGAACTTTATTTTAATGTATTTTCATGTGTGTGTTACATTTCCATTGTTGTCGATTATAAAATGGAGGAAATTGCATTAATATCAATAAGGTTAAAGGGAATAGCTGTGTATGAATGCGTGTCGTATATGCATTCTTTTGTCACCTCACTATTTCACCGCAATTTTCAGCTAACAGATTTTTGCCGGCTAGATACTGTACCGGGTATAGTTTCTGGGGGATATCCCATAATTTGCTTATTTAGTTTATGAACAATTTGATTTGATCGTATCTAATCGTACACATTTTGTTTTAAAAATAAAAACAATACACATATTGACATTTTTCTGCCATTCAAAAGAAATTCAAAATAATCTCCAGACTGATTGTTATAAATCTATATACTGTTTACAACATATCCATATTTCTATAACTAAATGTTTATAAATAACTAGATTTCATTCTTTTCGATCCTGACTGCCATTTCTAAAGATGCCTAACCCCTATAGTTTATTACATTACTGTATAAGTCGGTAGTCGTAAATCGATCAAATCTGGTTGTAATTGTTCTCCTTCTACGAAAATAAACTAAAACAAATGATATTAGATATGGGTCTAAATCAATTGGTAACGGAAGCAACTCACTTCCACGGGCCATTACAAAATAATCGATCTAGTGATAACAATAACAAATCAAGTGATAACAAAACAAATTAAGTTGCAAAGTGCTAAATGCGCCAATGATATCGGATCATGATCCATTAAGTGTTAATTTAAAAGCTAGTAGGCTCACGAAGAACTTGCAAATATTAAGTAGAGTTAAAATTAATTTTGAAACATTAAATAGCACCTTGAAAACAGAAGATTGGAATACTTTAAGTAAGGAAAATGATGTAGATAGAAAAATGTATCTACTTTACGATAAAATATTTCAGAAACTGGATATAGAAGGGCCACAAAAAATTGTGCAATAAATTAAAAAAGAGAACCATGGTATACAGGCGAAATAAAAGAAATAGCCCAACAAAAAGATAGCAAATATTTACAATATAAATTTTCCAAAAATGTTGACATTGAGTATAAACAATTAAGGAATCTTTATCTAAACATCACAGGAGGAGAAAAAAGTTTGCACCATGAACGAAAAACTGATGAAAATAGAAAGGATTCAAAGGTAATGTGGAAAACCCTAAATACAGTAAATGAAGAATAAAGTATTATTTACTTCAAGCAGCAAGATCAAATTTAAATAGATAGATGAGTTATGATTTCGAAAATATTGATGAACTCTTTAAGAATCAATTTCAAAAATTGAGGCAGGGTGGACAAGTGTTTCTCGTATAGTGTAGCTGTACTCAGCACCATCTCATTTCCTTCTAGGTGCAGGATATCACTATATCGAAGGTGCTCACGCCAGCTACTACTCTGCCAGAAACACGTGTCCACCATGCCTCAATTTTTGAAATTGATCCTTATAGACTACCTAAACATCAATATTTTCGAAATAACAACACACATATCTATTTAAAATTTGGCCTTACTGCCAGAAGTAAATACTACTTACATTCTTCATGGAAATATCGTGTTAATACGTAACTCTAATGCAGAAGATGAACTACAGGTGTTATTTAAGAACTTTGATTGTTAAAGTCCCCCTTTTAATTAAGATCACTGTAGAGACAACTTTGGCCATCTTTGAGGGCAGTTCGATGCTTCTCAGAGAAAAATCCAATAGAAGTGGTATGCGAGGCGAACGTTGATTGTTAAAGTCCCTTGCTCTTCATAAGTTATATAAAACACTTTAATAGTTCATTTCAACTTGTAAAGGTGCTATTTCGTCCAAATTCAATGGCTATTCTTAGGGAGGGGGAATGGCTCTTCTTGCACCCATCTTAAATCTTAAAAAATATTTTTAAAATATTCCGCTCGAAACGGTGCCGGAGTCAAAAAGCTAATGTTACTTTATCTTCTATTTTCTACCGAGAATATAATGGGTACAACCATAAGACCTATACATTTAAATAAGCAGCCTCTAAAAGAGAGTAATGTTTTGCTGTATGTTTTACAACCTTTCTCTAACAACCCGTGTTTTTCGAACGAAGGGAGACGATATTGATTAACAAGAAGTACCGTTATACTGTTGTATCTTTATTTATACTTATAATAAAATATTACTAGAATAACAATATTATTCTCTTTCCTTTTTTTCTACGCTACCAACAACTAATACTTAATATTTTTAAGGCTTACCCTTTTTTAATGCGTATCTTTTGAAAATAATATTTTCGTCTTTGGGGAGAGGGGTAAATACCCACTGTACCCCCCTCCCTCGTTCCCCCTATGGATCCGCGCCTGATTCAATGTGGTGATATCTTGCGCCTATAAGAAAAGCAGAGATGCTGACGACAGCTTCAACTATGCCAGAAACACGTGTCCACCCTGTCTCAATTTTTGAAATTGATTCTTAAAGACTTCCCAGTCATCAATATTTTCGAAGTAATAGCGCACCTATCTATCTAAAAACATTTATTTGACATAAGAAAACAAATAAAATAAACGAGGTAGAAATTGACAACAATATTATCCAAGAAGAACTGCAAATTTCAGAACAATTAAATGAGTACTTCAGCAATAGTGTAAACAATATCAGTGATACAATAACCAAGGTAGAGAAAAGTTGGAAAATAAGACACCCAGAAGCAGCATCATTGGAAAACTTTAAACTGATTATTGCAGAAGAATTACAAAAGATTATATCGAACCAGAAAACTACAAACAGTCCTGACGAAATAAATGCACTCTTAATAAAAAAAAAATGCTTTGAGACACTGACAGATCCATTATTAAATATTATAAACACATCATTTATCGAAGGTAAACTATCAGATACATTAAAATTATCCACTGTGATACCTCTCCAGAAAGTAAATAGAACAATAAAAGCCACCCAATTTTGACCAATAAATATGCTACCCATGATAGAAAAATGTTCGGAAATGGTAGTGAACAATCAAATTAGAACATATATAGAGGAAAATAATATATTAATTCCATAAAAGGCAGCTTTCAGGGAAAAACGGAACTGCGAACAGCTGACGGGCACTTATTCGAATACCCAAATTATTTTTAATATGTATTTGGTTTAGTATCTATTAAAATAGGCAACTTATATACCAGGATTTGTTTGGGCCACCTGTTTACTACCGTCATTCGTCATCAGATAGATGGAGCCTCCTGGATGTTTTTATTAATTTCATTTCCGCTTTTCTGGCGGTAGCATGTTTAATTGCGGCGTATCGAGTCCCGGACGGGGTAAACATTTTTTCGAGACAAGTAATATTAATAGGGAACATCGTAAAAATATCACCCAGTTGGACGTCAAGGTGTTCATAGGGGAAGAAATATGTCCAATCATCAAAATGAAGTATCTGGGGATAATCATAGATCAGTCGTTAAAATTTCGAGAACAAGCCGATTACATCAGTAACAAAATTTCCAAAACGATAGGGGTACTAAATAGAAAAAGCAAATTTATATCACGAGCAACGAAACTACAAGTATTAAAACAATGGTACAACCACGTTGTCAATATTGTTAAACCATTTTATATATGATATGTAAAAAAATTTAAAACGCCTACATAAACTGCAAAATAAACCCATGAGAACTATTTTACGCTGTAGTCGATATACCCAAATAGAGGATATGTTGAATACCTTGGAATGGATGCGTATAGATAACCAGATGAAGTTAAACATACTAGTCTTTATATTCAAGAACATTCACTAATTAAAGACAAAGTATAGTGGAGTCCATAGGGTGGCAGATGTGCACTCACATAATACCCGTCAAAGACACAACTTTTATCTGGAAATGAGAAATAAAACAGCAACCATGAATTCTATATTCTACAGAGGCATCAGACTCTTCAAGGGTATTCCTCAAGAAGTACAGGACAGTGTAAATGTGAAGTTTTTATAACTATGTCCAAGGAATATCTAAAAAATGCAATATTTGTTGACAAAGTTACTAATAATCATTGGTATTAGTTTTAAATATAAGGTACGATAGGAAGTTAGTGAGGCATTGTAATTTTACAATATCTGTAGGTATAAGTTAAAATAGATGGCACATACTATTAAGTAAATTTAGGCATTTATATTACAAGACTGAAATATGTTAAGTATAAAAAAATTCGTGGACGTGATCGCCACCCCATCTTTCATATACTGGAAGTCGAACGTTTTGTTACATCTTGCATAAAATAAAAGTTGAACCTTTTAGTTTTGACTGTCACCTTTTAAGTCGTCTATTAAATTCAATTAGCACAATAGTTTTTTAGGGTAAAGTAATCAAAATTAGTCTAACCTATAAATCGCCTACCCATGAATCCACCGATCCCCATATTTGCCTACAATGCGGACAGCATCACTGTCCGGTTTGCCGCAGCCTACGAGCGGTCTTGACACAGTTTTTCCAGTATTTGCCCCTGTCCGATTTGCCATGACCTACCATCACCCTTTTCACTAATTTCTAAACGAGAAGTCTGGCTAGCCTTGACCTTGTGAATTCATCTATGCACGAATTCGCTTACCCATTAATTCCCTGGTCCATATATTTGCCTACGGCTACCCACTTAGGCGTGGCTTTATGCTATTTTCGACTTACTTTTTCACCAGTGCCGTTTTTAAGTCACCTTGTCCCGCGGCCGCGTCACTTTTTTGCGCGAAATTGAAATCCCTCGGTCTTACGCATGTTCTATAAGTTTTTTTTTTTTAATTCTCATAGGAACTGAGATATTTAATGTAGTAGAATAGCCGTTATTGAGAAAATGGTTCGCAAAGTTTACAAAACATAAAACACCCTGTAAATATGTTAGTTTGTAAATTTACAAAAAAATGTTTCAAATATAATTGAAAGATTTAAAAAAATTAGCTTTTGATAGTCTATATAATAAAGTTTATTCATGTGTCCTATCTTTTATAATATCAAAAAGTTCGTAAAATTGTAAAGGTGGCAACGTCGCGTTCCACACCAGTTTCAGGCATGGTAGTAATTTCTTGGTACTAATTACAAGATACTATATGCGATAAAAATTTCACTGTCCTAGTTTTAAAATTGAATTTCTGAATAAAATGATCATTTTGAAACGCTCCCAAAATTATAATGTGCACCCGCTACTGATCACAATATTTATTCAATTGCAAAAGCACTTATAAGTTATATATCTTATAACGTAAACTATTTTTTCCTCTAATTTTTGCATATGTGTGCTATTATTTAGGCCTTACGTGTATATATGACTGTTCATTGTTGCATGTCATGGCGACTAGTTGCGAAATTTTAAGGGTCATATCTTTGAAACGATAAGATTTAGGCCCATCATGTTTGGTATCATTTCAAATAGAATCACAAGGGCTACCAAAATATAAAAAATATATAGGGTGTTACTAAAAAGTTTTTGGAAACTTTTTTATTGCTCAAAATCGGTTACTTTCTGAGCAAAAGGACCGCAAAGTTTGCAAACAAAAAACTCTCTGTATATATGTTAATTTGTGATTTTAGAAAAAATGTTTTAAATAAAATCGAAGGGCTCTTATGTAGTCTATACAATACATTTTATTTGAATGCCCTGTCTTTTATCGTTCCTGAGATATTTCAAAAAATTTGTTAAGTTTCAATCGTGACAACACCGCTTCCAATAAAATTTGGCAACATGGGACGTTTTTAATTTGACACGTAATACAAGGTGCTGTGTGTGCAAAATTTTAACCTCCTAGTTAGAATTTGAAGTTTCTGAACAAAAAAAATTCCTCATGTCCGCCATATTCGATTTATAAAACAAATGAAAAAACCGTTCTACGGAGTCATCGTCTGCACCTGCCTACCAAATTTTATCCTAATCGGTCCCATGGGGAAGCAGAAATTCTTGAACATACATCCTTAAGCACAGGCACCGACAAATCGACCCTTCTTTTATTTTTTTCAGCAAAATTAACATTATTTTAAACCTCTATTTATTGCTTCTTCAATGATAATACTTACCAGCTCTAATCGTATGAGAGACAAATTTAAATAATCTTAAAAAATTTTAGAATCTAATACTTTGTATTTATTTTCATATTAAAACTGACCAACTATTTTGATTATTAATATATATTTATTAATACATAAAAATGAAACCCTAACTGCTTTCTTGTTGGTATTTTGGTGTTAGTGAAAGTCGCTTCATCTGCAAATAAAATATTGCTACAAAACGATGTCTTCTTTTAGCTTTCATTGCGCCATTTGCGATCCTCAACAATTGCGATTGTTGAGTCGACTGCAACGATATTTCTCAAACTAATCTCCCATTATAGGATTCTGTAATTTCGCTATTTGCAATACGTATCACAGGTACCTGTAGTGGTGTACTTTATTAGAGGAAATTTTCAACTGATTTAACTTCTAGCTATGGTACCGTATACAGAATTGAAAGTTTTAATTAATCAAGCATAGTAATACTTATTAATCAATTTTATTTAATTTTTTCCATGACAACTAGAAAAAAAGTAGTTATTATTATTAATTCTAAATTTATCGCTGGTACTTATAGTTACTTCACTTTATTGATTTATTTATTTATAGTAAATGGGAGACCCTTGATGATAAGAAACCATTAACTTAATAACGTAAATGACTGAGACTAGAGCCAACATCTAATTGTAGGTAGAAAACGATGCAGATTGTTTCTTTTCTACAATTAGCTAAAATAATGATTACAGTTTTTAGATATTATTAAAATTCAAGGAAGGAGCAAATACCAAATTAGCGTTCTTTTAATACAGCCACTAAACCATAACATAACCAATATTAAGTTTTGTAGATACCAGTTCATATTTGAAAGTATTTTGTAAACATGATGTTATTTGGATGTTTTTCTATTTTAACCTACTAATATTGAAATTTTTTGTAACTTTTCTTTCATTTAATTAAGTGAAACGGTTTTTCACCATTTGTCAAATCCAGCCATATAAAGAAATTCTTTTCATTTTTGTATTCAGTAATTTAGTTCTTAAACTAGGAGGGTGAAACTTGGCACACATATACCTTGCATTCTACGTGGAATGAAATTAGTCCCTTGTTGTCAACTGTTGGAGAACGCGACGTTGCCGCGTTTAAAGCCTAACAAACTTTTCAATATATCTCAGAAAGTATAAAAATAGAATATTTGAATAAACTTTATTGTATAAGCTACCTAAATCTCCTTCGATTTTATTTGAAATTTTTTTTTTCCTAAAATCACAATTTAACATATATTAAGCGTATTCTTTTTTTGCCAACTATGTGGGCAATTTTCTCAAAAACTGCTGATTTTTCATAACTTCTTGTATCAAAAGTTCCTTTAACATTTAAGCGATTAAGCGAATTTAAGAGAATGCACGTCAAAACACTGAAATAATTTCTCATTGAAAAAAAGCTGTACTACCTTAAATATCTCGGTTCCTATGAAAGTTGAAGAAATGAAACTTGGGGAACATATGTATGACTAAAGGACCTCAATCTTGCCAGTGTGAACTACTGAATATACTAAACCGATTTTGAGCAATAAAAAAATTTTAAAAAGCATTTTTGTAACACTCTGTATATATTTGATAGGTCACTTGATAACACCCTGGCATATTTGATATATTTAATAACACCCTGGACGACATTGCAACCGACATGAAACAGTCATTGAAATAAATAATAGCACATAGAAGCAAAGTTACAGGAAAAAATATTTTACGTTATCTGAGATCTATAAGATGGTACTTTTGCAATTTAATAAATATTGCCATCAGTGGTGGGTCTACATTATAATTTTGGAAGTGGTTCAAACTGATCATTTAAATCAGAAATTCAGTTTTAACGGTAACTTTTTGATATATATCAGTAACAATAGAAGGTAAGAAAAAATAGAACATATTTTAAATTGATAAGTTTAAGTAATAGGTAACGGGAATCGAGGGATTATAACTCGATAACTTTATGACTTTCAATAGTAAGTAAATTAAAGTGGATATAAATGGAATCGCATTTTCTGGTTGTCGTACGAGACGGTTCTTTAGGGTAAGAGAGAATCGCTACGCACTCTATTAAAAAAATCGCTTTCCCGTCACATTGGGGGAACTTAAGCATGCACAAAAATAAACGTGGCAATATGTTTGTACAAATCTTGACATTCTAACGTACAGGGTTTCTTTTTACGACTCAGAACCGTACAATACGTTTCATGTATCTAGAAGAAGAACTAGGAATTTGGAAAATATCACTTTGTTGGCAATTTTAAATAAGCCTCTTAGCCAAGCCGGCAATACACTTATTTAAAGGACTCTACATAAAAGCCATGGTAAATTTATGGTGATTCGCTTTTGCTATGTCTTAACCCTAGAAAGATAACCTACGTCGAATCGACTTTATCAATTTTGAAAAATCTATATAGTTGCGCTCGCTGTTCCTGACGACCCATAAAGCTTTTAACCCGAAAATATAATAATTTAAAAGATTTTTGATTTTGAACTTAATTAATTTAATTTAAACACTTTACCAATATAAATTATCACTGCGGACAAACAACACAAGTTTTAATTGTTTTCCAATTATTGTGGTTCAAACTGATCATTTAAATCAGAAATTCAGTTTTAACGGTAACTTTTTGATATATATCAGTAACAATAGAAGGTAAGAAAAAATAGAACATATTTTAAATCGATAAGTTTCATACTTTTCGACTGCCCGCTCCGTAGACAAATATCTGAGGGATTCATGAATTGTCGAATGCGTGTGGAGGCCAACTCAATAGTTCAAGAAATTTCCTAAAAGTCGGCAAAGCGGACAGGACAGTGGTTTTATGGGTTGGCGAATTCTTGCGTAGGAAAATTCAAAAGTTCAAGAGCACGCCACACCACCCTGCTAGAAATTATATTTGCGATAAAAACTTTATGGTACGATTTAGCAAAGCTGTTTGGAAAATCGTACCTTTTAAAGGTTTGCACAAAATAGGTTTTTTTTATATTTTAGTGTTAGTTATTCTTCTGTACCTATTTTTTATGGCTCATATTACGTCCTAAATTTCTTCCTGTGAACGCAAAAGCGAAAAAATTGGCAGTATGTGAAAAGCGGTACGATTTAAACTACCTTACCCTGTATAGAAATCGGGTGACTTATCAATACAAGAAAATTTACTATTACGCTGGATAACTACAACGAATTAATTATTTTCGCTTAATTTACATACTAATTCTGAAGTCACTTTAATGTGACATCTATTAATAAGTTTAAATAATTTTAATTTGTATACCCAATTTTATTTTAGGGGTAACAATGTTTAAATACCAAAAACATTTAGTAGAATCTAGCTATCTGGACATGAATATTGAAAACACGTAAAGTGGATGTAGTTGAATAAATTTGAAATGCTTGCTCATTTTTCACTTTATAATATTATTTATTTAGATATGCAAACTATTTTCATGTTATAAAAATAATGAGTAATACACGTAAGTATATAAAATTATTTACTATATTGTATAACTTTCAGATCAGCGTTGTGATAAGCTTCACAATTTTTACAATGTTTTTACGACTGTTTGTCTCCGGTTTAATTAAAAATACGAATATCATAGTATTTAAAGAAAATACGACGCTTTTAGTAACAATTTTATCTTCCATATTGACAGCGGTTTTCATAAAATTATTTAGCATGGTAAGATAATCTTTTAAATCTGATATTTTTTTCTAGGATTTGTTTCATTATTCAGTCCCATAATTCCCATTGTAAATACCCCATTGTATAAAATTTAAAAAAAAAAACCTTTTAGCTGTATGTTAATAAAGTTTTAAATAACCCAAATAGTCCATTTCTGCTCCGAATTATACTATCGTCTTTATGTAGGCATGTAGACCTAATTTGAATCTCATGCTAATATCTTTATTACTACAAATTTATATTGCACTAATATTCACTATGTTTCACATGTTTTAGTTTTATTTTCGTATCGCAATCACTGTTACTCAATATGAAAATCCACGAACTTCGGCTGAATTCCATAACTCTGTGATTTACAAATCCTACACTTTGGCTTTCTGCAATAATTATTTGCCCATATTTTATACGGCTTTTATCAAGGTAACATTTACTTTGATTCATTATTTGTTTAAACTTGTTTACGAATTCTTTGTGTCAAATGCGTGCAATTAACTCAGATCAATATTTTATGCATCTTTTCTTGATTTGTATATTTAGGGTCAATTAACTTGGCATCCTGAAGCAAGGCGTGATTCTAGCGTATGGGCAATGATAAAGGCAGATGTATGTCATCCTAGCGGATGTGCAGCTGCTCTTTGTATTCAGTTGCTAGTAATCATATTTATAAAAGCAGCCATCGATAAAATTATCACTTATATAGTACCGTAAGTATCTATTTTAAGATGGTTTCCTATTTCTTACAACCGAGATGGGACTATAAAAAGTGTCATACATATACCAGCGTATATGTATGACACTTTTTATTTTTTAAATTCGACATCACAATTCTTTTCTCCTTCAACATATACTTCTCGATATGTGCATTGCTCTCTGCGACTTTTTCACTATTCGGAACAGTGATGCAGACAGTGATGCATATAGAACGTGACGTTATAATATTCAGTTTCTCTACACTCTTTAGAATAAAACACATGGTTTAGTAATTGTTAACATTGCCAGCACTGTAATACTTGTTTGTATTGAACTTTATCGGAATCAGTCAACTAAAATTATAATTAATCGACTAGTGCCGCACTGCCCCAACATCTACCAATCGTCTTTTTAGTCAAGGGTATTAAAATGAAACATGCATAAATTCCACTAACTATATGAATAAAGGTTTGCTTAATGTTACATGCAAATACAAAATCATTATTCGTACCTTCAAAATAAATAACTTTTCAAAATAAATAACGCCTTATCAAAATAATAAAATAAGATATTTGTGTTTACTTACTACGTGCAAATAGCTTAATAAACAATAGCTTAATAACCAACGTATATGTATGACACATTTTTTTAATTTGACGTCACAATCCTTTTCTTCTTCAACATACACTTCTCGATATGTGCATTGCTCCATGCAAGTTTTTCACTATTCGAAACAGTGATGCAGACTATCTTCTGGCAGGTTTACCATGACCTGCGTCGTTTTTATTTTCATTGCGCCAACTGCGTGAAAACAGATTCCTTTCAATGCATCCTTCAGTCTCAGATCGAAAATAATGTCACATGGAGCAAGGTCAAGTGAGTAGAATGTAAGCCGCATAACGGGGATTTTATGTTTTACCAAAATATCTTTGGACTCAAAGAGTATTTTGGATTATTTTGATATAGGATTAATGTATAAAAATCTGGTTATAAAACTTTTTTTCAGTCTATTGCGCGCATCCGACTCTTCACGTTCATATTCCCTACCAGTCATATAATGTCATGAGACCCTGGTCTATCTTGCAATGTCATGATGCAAACCCTATTAGTATCCTTTATCTATCACGATTTCTCCAAATGCTTTTCTCATCGTTAGGCGAGAAATATACATTATATATTCTATCCAATCCTATCCAATCACATTTAATCCTATCCAATCATTCATTGCATTAATGCCATTGTCGAAATATATATCAGAATTTCTTCTTTGATGCACCATATATTGTCACGTCCTATTTTGGGGGATATAGAACGTGACGTTATAATACTTTCTCTACACGATTTAGGATAAAACACATGACTTAGTAATTGTTAACATTGCCAGCACTGTAATACTTGTTTGTATTGAACTTTATCGGAATCAGTCAACTAAAATTATAATTAATCGATAATTAGTGCCGCACAGCCCCAACATCTACTAATCGTCTTTCTTAGTCAAGGGTGTTAAAATGAAACATGCATAAATTCAACTAACTGTATTAATAATGGTTTGGTTAATGTTACGCCTTAAATAACGCCTTATCAAAATCATAAAATAGTATTTGTGTTTACTTACTACGTGTAAATAGCTTAATAAACGTGGCGTTCAAGTTTCGTCAAATAAATTCTCCAATTATTTATAAAATTATTTTACTTACAGGTTTTGTCGTTCCTATCATCACCCACTTATTTTACAACTACACTAATTTACCTTATTAATTCATTTCAGTTTATTTAAATTTATTTCAATCAATAAACTTGGCTACTATAGCGGAAGAAAGTCGAGTCGTATCGGAGAGGATTCAAAATATCTCGGATTCAAATATTCTATCTCAATAATACTACTATAAGTATACAAAATTTTCATTTTTTTGTTCAATGTTAGTTTTAGGGTAATTATTACATGTTTGAAAAAAGATGGTTTTTGAAAAGGTTTCATAGTTTCTCTAAGTTTAACGTGTTGTAGACGACAAACTAATGCATGAAAACATATGTAAAAAATGTATAATAAAATTCAAAGTTTTATCGTTCGAAAACTTTAAAGACATTTATCATTATTGTGGAAAAAAAAGTACGAGAATTTCATGTTTATTTATTTATTTAGTTCTTGTCTATACTACAAACATATTGCTTGGGGCAAAATGGAACTTTTAACCTAAATCGCCAAGATTTGTAACTCAGAATGTTATAGTTACTTTAGATTTTAATTAATTAATTATTTTGTAAAAATGTAAGGTAAAGTTAGATGCAAAACTTTTATACTGTACACAGACATGTATAGCCATTAGCGGTACCTTCGATTTGATGCCGTCACACGATTCAAAGGATAGCGACATAGAACTGTTTGCGTTCTAAATAAAATTTTGGAAAAGTAGATTAGTTGATTTTCTTAAAATTTAAAATTACACACAATTTTTTATAACACTTCCCTTCCAGTTTAAAAATAGATATAAATTACAAACAATTTTGTTAATGTTTTTGATAACTTTAAATTCAAAAAAATTTATTCCGAAAATAAGTACAATCACAATGCAAGTTATTTATTCACAACTGTTGATTCTCAAATATGATGGTCATGTTTTGTTGACAATATGACATCAATAAAAATTACAAAAATGACAATATGACATCATTACAAATTAAAGTATTTAATTAAATATTATACTAAATATTTATAAATAACAAGATTTGATTCTTTTCTACCTTCACTGCCATTTCTAAGAATGTCTGACTCCCATAGTGTATTACATTAGGATAGTAATAAGACTTCCATAGGATTGTCATATGGAACAATTTTTCATATATAAACTTTTTTCTAAAAAAATTGTTTCTTGCACAAAAAAATTAAAAGAAAGGTCGATATATCGGTATCTGTTAGTATGTATGTATGTATGTACGTCTGTATGTTCAAGAATTTCTCCTTCCATATGCGACCGATCTGGATGAAATTTGGTACCAGACACAAAGAGCTCAGCAATTTTTGAAAGATGCAGATGTAACAATACCCGAAGAAGGTGCCAGTCTTATTGAACTACAGGAACTACAACAACATCTAAGCGATTACAAGATTACTGTATATAATTATGGAAGGAAAGGTAGAGACGTTATGTTTAAAGGATCAACTGCAGAAAAGGAGATCAATTTAATTTATCATAACAATCACTACAATGTAATTACATCATTAACTGCAGCCTTCTGGTGTGGATACTTTTGTGAACATAGTCATGTACCATTTGATCATAAAGACAAACATAGATGCGGAGCGGATGCGGAGCCGTGTACAGCGCAGGATAACATTTCGAGGAGTCATATGCTTTAGACATCATAAAAGCTCATCATCTAATAGCATCTCGCTATGTGACAATACCAAGTGTAAAGAGTGCTCTAAGGCATATAAGACTAATAAGGAGCATATATGTAACGAGATTTTCTGTAAACTCTGTAATAAATTTCAACAAAAAGACCATTTGTGTTTTATACCAATTGATTATAGTTCACCGGAATTGAATGATACACTTTTTGTTTTCTACGATTTGAAAAGCAAGCAAAAATAATCGATTGCTGACAATGCAATACATACACCAAATCTTTGTAATTTTGCTCAGAGATGTGACAAGTCTATTGAAAAATCCGATGATGCGAAGATTTGTCTCAAATGTGGAGTCAGGCTTCAAACGCAATTAACAGACAAATATGTTGAACGCTTTATCTATTACATATTGAACATACAAAAACTATTTAAACGAGTCGTTGTGATTGCTCGTAATGGCCAAGCATTTGATCATCAGTTCTTATTACAATATGTCTTAGAACAGACCGATATCAAACCCCAGATGATTATGCGTGGAACCAAGACTTTGCTAATAGAATTCCTAAACTACCTAAACTACTTTCCAATGGCATTGTCTAAACTACCAACAGCTTTTGATCTTCCTGATGTATACAAGAAAGGTTACTTTCCATATTTATTCAACACTGCAGAAAATGAAAATGAAATTGTACTCTACCAAATAAAAAATTTTACGATTGTGATAGCATGAGTGAAGAAGATAGAGCAAAATATTTGCAATGGCACGAAGAACACAAAAACGATGCATTTAATATGAAAATCGAAATTGTTGAATACTGTACAAACGACGTAAACATAATGATGATGGCCTGTCTAAAATTTAGACAAATGTTTCTAAATGAATACAATGTATGTCCTTTCACAGAAGCTTATACGATTGTGTCAGCTTGTAATAAAGTATACAGACGGAATTATTTAAAGTCAGACAGTATAGGCATAAGACCAAAAAATGGTTATAGATGGCGTGATAATCAATCAAAAGCTGCAATTAAATGGCTAGTTTACGAATAATATAAGAGAAATATAACAATTCGTCATGCAGAAAAAGGAAAGGAAATAAAACTAGCTGGTATACGAGTTGATGGTTATTGTGAAGAAACCAATCAAGTATTTCAATTCAAGGGTTGCTTTTATCATGGTTGCATTCAATGTTTCTACATAAATCGAGACAAACCTATCTATAAGAATTCTCCACGTTCGACTCATTATTTGAGTCTGCGAAAGCAAAAGCAACACGACTTCAGAAACTTGATTATGAAGTGATTGAGTGTTGGGAATATAATTTTGCAAACATACTTTTAAACGACCTAGCGATAACATAGACTTTAAAACAGCATCCTCTTCTATTGATTGCACCACTAGTAGCACGGGATGCTTCCTATGGAGGTCGATGTGGTAATACAAAACTTATTACATGATAAAACCTGGAGAGAAAATTAAATACATAGATATTTATTGGCTTTATCCTTGGATATGTAAAACTGGTAAATTTTCAATTGGTCATCCTCAAGTACTGATAGGAGACGAAAAGTCTTTCTTGTCTCTAGATTTACAAGAAAGAAATGGACTAATAGATTGCAAAATTCTTCCACCAAATGCAATATATCACCATGTGTTACCAGTCAAGATGAACGATAAGCTAATGTTTGTGCTTTGTCGTTCTTGTGGAAAAGAAATGTTGAATGGAATTTGCAATGAATATGCAATCATAGGGATGAGGAAAGAGCGTTATTATCTACATGGGTAATTGATGAAGTGAATAAAGCAGTTTCATTAGGTTACAAAGTATTGGAAATCTATGAGATCTGGAAGTATAAAGTTCGAGAATATGATAAAGAGAAATGCATAGATGAATTATTTACAGAGATGATGAATAAATTCATTAATGTCAAACAACAAGCAACTGGCTGGCCAAGCAGTTGTATAACCAATACCTCACGTCAACATTACATTGAAGATTTTTGAATACAGAGAATATTCAATTGGGGTCTGGTAAAATTGTAAGCAACTCTGGTCTCAGGTCTTTAGCTAAGCCCATGCTTAGTTTCTTCTGGGGAAAACTCGGTCAGACAGAAAATCAGCCGAGAGTAGCTATTATAAATCAACGTCAAGAATTAAACGTCCTGTATTAAACGTTAGTATTCTTCCTATTAATGATACAACACTTATATTCAACTACGAATTTATAGAGGAGACTTTCAAAGTTCTTCCCGTATGATGCAATACAAACTGTTAATGTTTGTATCGCATCATACGTCACTACTCAGGCTCGTCTTTAACTGTATCTGGAGCGGCTTGCGGAACAAGTATTGTAATGGCCAACGAACTAGAAAGTCATGGTCATATAGTCCTGAAAGTTATATTACTAAATTTATTAGTGGCGGGCCCAAGAACTATGGTTATAAAGCATTCTGTCCAGAAGATAAGAAAGAGTATGTAGCGTGTAAAGTCAAAGGAATACGATTGAATTATGCAACTTCTAAAAACGTCAATTTTTCTACTGTCAGGGTAATGATTTTGAGCGATAATGAAGTCAATTGTTGTGAATGCATGACATACACGAAGAACCAATGATAATAGGGTTATAAATAAATAAGAGCCAAAAATATATAAGCTTAATTCAAGAAAACGAAAATTTTTAGATAATTACGTTTCTGCACCTTACGGATTTGAAAGGCCTAGATTACAATGAATATGTATTATGCTATTATTCTGCATTTTGTGGGTAAAATATGATATTTTCATATTTATTAATGTAATACCTAGGATAGAGAGAGAATATTTAACCATTGTTTGCTTTAAAATGCTGTTTCCATAGATTCCATGGCTTCCAAACCATAAATCCATTAAATCTTGATTTTCAAACCATGAAACCATAAAGACTTGGTTTTCAAACCATAAAACCATGGTTTCCAGAACCATCAAACCATTAAATCTTGGTTTCCACAACATAAAATGATCATTTTGCCTCTTGGACTGTGAGAATGGAACGAGCAAACACCTAAAGCAATATTAGAACATAATTCATGTCTTTTGATATCGTTTGAGTTTCAATATCGTTTGGAAGGTAAACGCATAACGTGGATGACGCGAGTTCACCCACACAAATTGACAACTTGTGTATTATTGGAACGATAGAAGGTTCTCTCACATCTTATAAAAGTTTGCGCTTCCAAACGGGAAGAGCTGCATGATCACCATCTTATCGAGTCACTGGTTTTCTGGTCGGTGGTCACAGATCTCTGGTCCCCTGGTCGCTGGTCCCTTTGTGGCTGGTCCCATGGTCGCTGGTCCATAGGCGCTGTTCGTTGATCACTTGTCACTAGTAACTGGTTTGCATATATTAATACTTTTTGAATTTCCCGTCATTCTGATAGAATGAGGTCTTTCAATTTTAAGTTGTTTTGATACAATCGGGGGAGCTATGGACTAATCTATAAAGGAATAATCTCAAATTGAGTCTTTCTGCTGGCTGATTACTGTTTACAAGTTTTTGCGTACTTCTTGAACATTATACATACATACATACATACATACATCCTTACATACATACATACAAACATACATACATACATACATACATCCTTACATACATACATACATACATACATCCTTACATACATACATACATACATACATACATACATACATACATACATACATACATACATACATACTCATTTCACTAACCTCAAATGCAGACAGCAGACTAGCTTCTGCTGTCTGCTTTCAACTGATACAAATTAGAACGTCAATTGTGAATTGCATATATGTAAATTTATAAAATTTATTATTTAATGTCAATTCGTTTTATTTCTTTGTCTATATTGTAATGAAGAGAGTATTTATTATTCTTACAATTCATCTGGTCTAAACACTTTTAAATTATCTGTTTTTATTGCGAATAAACACTTAATTATATTTTAATTAGAATACCGGTACTAGTTACCGCTAGTGGCAAATGTCGTTACAAAATCTAGTTACTTACGACAACTCGACTAAATCATTATGTACTGAATTTTATATTTCACCGAAGTATCTATACATTTACGTAATTCTAGATTTTAAACATGAGAGTATATACAGTACAAATGTTTATTCGTTTTTCTTATGATGTAATTTAAAACGCTGCATATTCTTCTTATTTTGTACAGAACGCGTCATATATGCAAATATTCTTTTTATAAACATCATTCAAAGCAATTATATCCGAGCTAGCAAGTAGTGCGGTGAATAGTGCCGTTGATTTCTATTACTTGGCTCTACTAGACGCCGCTTCAAATCCTCAGCCACACTAATAATATAGACACAGATTTCATTAAATTTATTGCGATTATACTAATCAATCAACATGCGCCATCTTACGCTGCATGTACAGCATCATAGGTAAGCAATGATGTAGAACGATGCTTTATCTGCATGTAGGTTCCTCGACTTTCAAACCGATGCCATATTTGAACTGTTGGTTGCTCACATATAAAACACGCATTTCTGTACCTAACTAATACCTAAACAACGAGCCCCATCTCTCAAAGAATGCTAAAAACCTCTATAAACAGCAACAGATTGGGAATCTGTGTTACAGGTATATAGATTTCTAGTCTTTAAAACCGCCGCCATATTTAAACTGCTGGTTGTTTCAATTTTTTTTGTTTTGCGTGTAAGTGGAGAAATCTTTAAAAGATGAAGGATGCCTGGTGCATCTAACAGTTTGGGATTTTCATCCAGTAAAACTCCACTCCCTGTTGGTGATGGACTGGTTGAGGTACGCATTTATAGCAATTGTGCCTTGCAATACATAAATAACTAGCACCATCTCTCGCAGAATACCAAGCGCCTAGCAAGCAGCGACGCAAAACCCTGCATGAAAACCGGTTGCTCATTTTTTAAACCAGCCTGTATACTCTTAATAGAAGAACAATAAACACGAGTCGATAGTAAGAAACCTGTTTGTACATTTTTCACATGTCAAACCGCCGTCAATTATCATTCATCAACTGAATGTAGCATATATTTAAACTGCACGTGTGTACCGACCTCTAGTTTCAAAATAGTTACACAATGTATTTACTCTTTTGCTTCTAGTTTCTAGTATGTAGCATATATGTATTTTAACCGCTATATCGGATATTTTATTGTTATCCTAGCTGCAATAAAACTTCACCAAAACTATCAAACGACGTCATTTTGTTCTTATTCAAAAAAATTGTACGGTCCTGGTATATTTTTAGACAATTATTTTATACCGATCATGGTAGTATTAGTTATTTTTTCGAAGCTAGTTACTTTTATTTTACATCTAGTTACAAATTTAGATCCTTTTATATTTAGACTTCGCCACGTGCTTTTGAACCAGACCATGTACTTTTTGTGTTTACAAACAGCTCGACCACGTGCTTCTTTTTGTTTAAAACAACTCGACCACGTGCTTCTTTGTTTAGACACATTTCAACTACACGTCTTTTATTTACATATGGGGCGGCGGCCATCTTGGATACAAGATTTAGTTTATATTGCGTAATATCTACCAGTATTGCGCCATACTATACAAAAACATAACCTCAAACAATACAGGTGGGTACCCACCTTTAGTTTTAAAAAATATTGTATAATATCTACCAGTATTGCGTCATACTATACCAAAACGTAACCTCAAACATCAAAATGCAATCAACTTATTTAAAATGTAATTGTGTGCTCACCTTTAGCTTTAAAATAAATCACCTGACGACGACAGGGCCCAGTATTTTCAAGATATATTGCATGTAGCATATACTTACTTAAAATGCACGTATATATCCATATAAATACATGATTTAATCTAATTACTTCTTATTTTAATTGTTTCAAACTATTATTTTTAAAACCGTCCTGTATGCTCTTGGCACTTTTATTTTTTAAAACCGAACCTGTATACTCTTAATACAAGACCTATTGACGCAGAAATTTGCATTATTACCGCCATCTTGCGACTGTGGCACCCTCTCGTGAGAATATCAGAAACTATTATTTGTCAGGTCGTAGTTTTCCTCTTCTTTCTATTTCCTACGTTCCCTTATTATACCTCTTTCTACTGCCTCTTACTCCTCTATCTTACACCATTCTACCTCTTACTACTGAATATATATATATATATATATATATATATTTTTATATAATTCCTAGATTTTAAATACGAGAGTATATACAAGTATAAATATTTATTTCTTTTGTGTTTTACCATCACACGTAAATTTAAAAACTACCTTGTTACTATGCCGGGTGCCAGGGTGTGTTGAGGGTGTGTTGGTGCCGGGGTGTGTCGAGTCAAGCATGCGCGGGTGAAATTTCATTCATCGGACTCTGGTATGCGTCTGTCTGTCCAGGCCGTCCCTTATACTCCTGAATTAGAAGTATGCAACACGCACAATGTTGAGTCAAACGGTTGTCGATACTTGCACCTCAGATGCATGTGAATAGAAATCACTCTGACTTTATTGTTACTACTTTTATGAATAAAAATTAATTATTCAAATTTTTAGGTACTTGTAACCTACTGAGTTACAACTATTGACGATTTAGGTTATAAGTTCCATTTAGCCCCAAACAATATATTTGTACTATAGACATGAACTAAGTAAGCATAAAATTTTCATACTTTTTCCACAATAATGATAAATGTCTTTAAAGTTTTCTTTAGGTGGATCTAAAGATAGAACTCTTTAAAATTTTCTTTAGAAGGATCGAAGAATTTTATTATATTAGTTTCAGGTATTAGTTTGTCGTCTACAACACGTCAAACTTAAAAAAAACTATGAAACAGGTTGAAAACCCCATGTTTTTTTTGCAAACATGTAAAAATTCCTCTAAAACTGCCATTTCAAAAAAATTTCAATTTTGTATACTTATAGTATTATGGAGATAGAACCTGGTTTTTACGCTGATCTATTTACTTTATTCAGAGCCGAGATATTTGAATCCTCTCTAACCCTGCTCGACTTTTTTCCTCTATAGTAATCTATTTAATTTATACTATTCAAAGAAATCAAACTTAAACGAATTATTTAATTACTATCAAATACTGTATTTTACAATGCCCCATATATAACTTCCGATAATTATTTAACAATTGAATATATTCATGATTTAATTTGGAATTAATTATAATTTTATTTAATTTAATTCATGATTTTATTTCCAAAACACTGACTAACAAGGATTCTTCCAACAACTTAAAATTTGTTATTACTGTCTGTTTGTTTTTAGTGAGAACTGTGTGTCTGTTTTTTTTTTCAGTGAGAGCTGTGTGTCTTTTATTAATTAATTGTTTTGTCCCCTCTTGCTAGCTCGTCTCGGCTTCTGTGTTCCTTCTATTACCACGTTACATCGGTCGATGGTCGCGGTAAATGAATTTTTTCAAAGTTTAATTATATACGATAGAGTATATTTTATGATAAATGATTACTTTTACATTTTAATTGTAAAACTTATTTACTGGTTATTGGTTGGACAGTAAAATTAGGTCATATATGTCATACTTGTATATAATTATTATTATCTATGTTAGTAATATTATTACAATTGTATATTATATCATTTGTGACACCTGTGTAACAGTTCTAGAATATAAACTCCAGAACTGATCATTTATTCATTTGCGTGTTCTGCTCTTTCTGCATTTTTTGTCTTTTTCTTATTCAATTTGGATATTTTGGCACTAATTAAAAAAGATAAAACTCATTTTCATGATTTCGAAGAAACTAAGACTTACATATTTATAGAATATTTGGAAAGTACGTTCGAAAATTTAAAAGACGTAAGATGGTGGATCTAGTTGAATTACCAATGTGGGAAGCTGATTTTAAGCTAATGGAAATGAGCAGATTTTATTTAATACAAGATTATATGGAACTTGGTATATATATATATAATTGAATTTTTTGTAATTCTATCAGAAAAATAATCGAGGCACATATAGAATAGTTTATTTTCTGTTCTTCTTTTTCTTCTTCTTTTAATGCTCATCCTCTTTGAATGTTAACGATCACATTTGTCCAAATAACTTGTTAACGTTTAAACGGAATAGTGGAACAGATATTACTCAGGCCCATTCGGTCTGAGATTCTTTAGCCATGTGTGTCTTCGAGTTCGGCTTTCTTTTTGTCGAGTGACTAAAACTAACCCTGATGCGCACAGGTTAGAATTATCTAGCAAATGGTGTGGAAAGGAAGTACTGCAGGCGAGTAATACGGCAATGCGCCTGTGTGTTACTGTTGCCGAGTAATTGCAACTAACCCCGATACGTACAGTCTAGAAGTATACACTCTAGTTGAATAGGTAATAGGTTAGTGATGGGACAGGAAGAGAAACAAAGCTATTCAATATACAAACAATTCAGTAAAGCAGTGTACGATATATAAAATCGCTTATCAAAAGCGTTTAAATTGCTGCCGACTGTCGCATTACCCCTTGTCTCGGCATTGTGTTAACTTGGCTGGTCATTCTGCTGACTACTGCTGCTGGATGTCTTGTCTTCAAGTTCTCGAAATTGTAACTAAATTATTGAATTCCAAATCTCGATTATTTATAACCCTTAAGCCGCCGGTCTGGTACTACTCTGAGTGCTTACCATCGCAAGCCATAACACGTAATTATTTTCCTGTCAGCAATCACAAGTAGTTGCAGACAACGTATTCTAGATACCCTCCAACCCTCCAAGACCTTACCTTAACTCGTTCTTAAAAAATTATGACGTCACGGCCGCCATTTTGGGGTCTAACATAAATAGTTTTTGTGTTTGACAGCTGTCAAATAAAA
>WYDF02135724.1:7789-22961 GCA_009867245.2 Adranes taylori
CAACGACGGTCCCAGACCGGATCTTCTCTTAAGGGGGAAAAACCCCTGATACAAATTTTTACCCCCCCCCCCCCGTATATTGACTGACTAACCTTTACATCATTTCAATAAATGACAAAAATTTTAACCCATTTCATACATTTATATTTTTAACATCTCCTATACTACTATCACCATCTAACGGCACTACTACCATACCCCTTACAAGCTACCACACAGATCTCTACCATACCGACGCGACCTTATCCTCACTCCAACTACTAACATACATTACACAGGGACGCTCAAGAATTATAATTATATATAAATCACAGCGTTACCGTACATCATTTAAACCATTTCTATTTTAAAAGCTCGACCCTGTATATTTTATCATCACCTGTACTACTAACACCATCCGCCGACACTTATAGACCCTCAAAGCTACGACATCTGAGTCGGTGGTCCAAATAATTGAAGCTGTTCAATATCAAATGAATCTGTTTTGTCTGTTATATTACCTGTTTCTCTGTTAATTGTATCTATTTTGTCTATTATCTGATCTGTCTCCCTGGTAATTGTATCTGTTTGGTTTATTATGTGCTCTGTTTCCATAATAATTCAACCCTGATTCATGTCAGATAGCATCTGTTTTGTCTATTATGTTACTTGTTCAATATTAAAACTAATTGTTTTACTTATTAGCAGTTAATTTTTATTTATAGGTTTTGAAAACTCAGGAGCCTGCAAAACTGTTAATTTTAGACTCTTCATTTTGGGATTCTTATTTTGAGGCTAAAAATTTTAGGGTCCTACCATCATATGAAAACGACCCCACACCCTCATTGGCCGTTGACCTTGCATGGGGTCCCAAGGGTTCCAGAAAAAAAAATATTGTACTTGCCTATTAGCAACACAAGAAACCTCAAAGGTAAAGTATTAAAAATTCAAATTTCGCGTCATGTTACGTCACGCAACTAGTTTTGACCAATCAATATCAAGCGAGTCAGTTTTGTATGAAGTGAGGAATAAATTATGCAAATTTATGTAAAATGCCCAATCCTATCTGCTACAGTGATGGGGAGGTAGAATAAATTATGCAAATGGGTCTAGAATCAGCCAATCCTACCTTCTTATCTCATCAACAATCAAAATCGTATGAATGAATATGGCTGCAATTTAATCGAAACAAATTATAAAATTAAATCATGACCTAATGTGTACGGGTATCAGTAGTATTTTATTTTGTATATTTATT
Organism: Adranes taylori; assembly: GCA_009867245.2. Taxonomy (NCBI): domain Eukaryota; kingdom Metazoa; phylum Arthropoda; class Insecta; order Coleoptera; family Staphylinidae; genus Adranes; species Adranes taylori. The sequence continues at coordinate 9,027 of WYDF02135724.1, forward strand.
TAAAATTTCAATGAAACTGATAATCATAAAACAATCTTAGTCAAAAGTTGATGACTTCTTATTGGCATATAGTATAATAAAGTTGAACTATTTAAACATTTTGTTAAATTACATGTTATGACTATTTTTCTTGTTCAAAGCTTTTTTAAATCGAACGTACGCAAATCAGATTCAAGTAAATTTGAACATTGTAAACTGTTTTATGTATGTTCGCGTTCCCTTTCAAAAATACTCCCTCCCATAATATAAAAGGTAATAATAAATGATATTTTAAATTGAACGTATAAAAAATGTGAAAATGTTCGATATAAAAATATAACATATATATTTGTTATTCTAAATCTTAAATATCTTACATATACCATACGTAAAAATTTTATTATATACCACATAAAACATAGGCTGATCTATTTAATTTTGATCTTGTCAGCTTAACTCATCAATTAAATTCAATTAGCTCAATAGTTAGTAACTTTTTTGTTCGACAACATTAACATTTTAAACACTAGGTGTATTGAAACACTTTTTCAAGTCATTTTTAAAACAATTTCAGTGGAAATTTAGGGTTGTCCGAGTTCCAAGTTCAAAGCGCCATTTTGACTAAAAATGTACATTATATACACAAATTAGATAGAAATATTTGGTCCACTATACGTGTGATCAATTTGAGGCAGCTCCCAAAATTATAAATTAAATTATTATAATAGCATTTATTATCTTATAGAAGATCATAGAAAGTCACCTATATAATAATTAATGTATATTCACCTAACGTAAACCATTCTGTTTGCCTGACCAAGATTGCAGAAATGATGCTGTCTCTTAATCTTCCAATACTTTTAGTTCAAAACGCCTAGCACCTTTGCTATCTCGATGCCAATCTCACGCCTATAGTCATTCGTGTCTCTCGCTCGACTCGCACTAATAAACTCTATCTGCGTTGCTTATCTTCGTAATTACTATCTATCTCCTATAATCAATTCACTATCTATATTCCATACGCAACAATATATATATATATATATATATATATATATATATAGTGTTAATACGTTTAATCTCGATTACCACGGTAACCAATGGAGAACTAAGAACTAAAGGAATTCCTCTTTGATTTAAGTGTAATCACTTGCAGTGATTTAAATACAAGAGATATACTAAAATGAAATCCTATATCTTTCATATGTCAATATGTATTACGTGGTATAACATGGTATATGAAAGATAAAATAAGGTTCTTGAATATGTATTTGTATACTTCTATATTGTTTCATTAAATGTTGTATACTTCTATATTGTTTCATTTTATGAAATATAAGAGCATCAAATTTTAAATACCTTTATTATGGCAATCGTCATAATGAAAAAAAAAGCACCAAAGCGATTTTATGCTTCTGTAGATGCGGCAGCGACAAGCGATCCTTTCGGTGTATACGCAGTCGCATTAGGGTCTAAAGTGCTGCCCAACGGTGACGATGTCGTTGGACTGGGGCCTCCATGTTGAGAGACCTGCAAAAACAACCAAATATGTATAGAAATAAATAGTATAAGGCGCTATACAAAACACTACTATGCTAAAAAGCGATAAACATGATTCCCTGTATAATAATCTTTAAATGCTTCGCACCGCCTTCTATTGTTGGTTAAAAGCTTTCTTTATGAATGACCTCATACTTCTATAGAGTATTGTAGTTGAACGTTGGACAGCAGTTTATTGGGCCGGGTTATGGTTTCTTTCGAGAATTTGTATTTTTATTTGTCGAATTATTTGTAAATTTAGACTTGCGGCGTTTCGCGTATTACTAGTTCTGGTTCATTTATCCCACTCTTAAATTTTGAAACGGCTATGTAACGCCGGATCATTATTCACCATAATAATGCGACCCCGAATACATCGCAAACACCTGCTTTTTGAGTACAGAGAATGTGAATTGATGAGACTTCCACAGCATAGTCCTGACTTGCTAAAGATGGCCCTTCTTATTGGCCGTAAAGATGTCTTCTTATTCCTATATGTGAAGAACAAACTGTGAACGATTCTCGACGCTCAAAAAGGCGGTTTGATGGGTTTAAAACCCATGTTTTGGAGATATCTGATTAGCTATGGAGAAAATGCTACAAAAATTGGTCCCAATGTACGCTAAAATGTATAGCTAAAATATTCAGTGAAATCAATTATAGCAGCAGTTGTATTTTTAGTTTTCCTAGTGTATTTTTAATTTCCATACTGACCTGGGATAAATAAATTGTTGTCTGCAAAATAACGATATATTCTATTATATATTGCACGTTAAAATACTTTGGAGAAGACCGGTAAAATAGAAATAGGTCTAATGACTGATCTGCCACCTTTTTTAAAAACAGAAATGACAAGTGCAACTTTGAGTGCATCTGGAAATATATTTTGGTAAATCATGAATTAATTATTTTTACTAGGGGGCTAACAAGGTGATTAATTTGTTCTTTCAGTAATTTAACGGATAGACCCTAATAGTCCTTAGAATTTTTGTTTTTAAGATTTCGGACTATACCTCGAATTTCATTATTTGAAACATGAGTTAAAGAAAATGATAATGACGAGTTGCAGTGACTATATAAGAAATCATTACAGTTCAAGGTGGGATCGATATCACTGCCAGTTATATTTTCAACAGTCTTTTCAGCTATTTTAGAAAAATATAAGATAAATTCATTACGAGTTACGTTATTGGTGTGTACTTTATTTCTTATGCTTTTCCTGCAGTTTATGATGCGCCCCATCGTTTTTGCTGAGTTGTTGGAATATGCTATGTATAAATCATATGCTTATTTTATTGTCTTTTATGGCTTCTCTCTATTGCATACGCAAAACATTACGTTGTTTCAATAATTCCTCGGTGCGAAAAAATTTGTACTGTTCATGCACTTCTTTTACATTGAGGCGCATTTGCTGTTGAACCATTCAATGTAGTCATATCGATTTGAACGATAAACATGTTTAGTAGGGTAAGATTCATGATAGGCTTTTATAAATGTAAATTGGAAAATATTAAACTTTTCGCTACTATTCAGGATGGAATCAAGTATCTGCCAATTTGTGTTATTAAGATATATATATGCATAGCTGATTGCTATACAGTAAGCGGTCGGCAAAGTAAGCAGCATTAATCTATTTACAGGTTTTTGATTTACCTTAATTTTGATAATTTGCCCTACATGATCAGAGAGATTAGCGTTAAAAGATGAAATTTCCTATTCAGATTCTGAAAAATTTATGATAATGATATCTATGCAACTATTGTTTCTTGTAACAAATAGTACTGTATTTGTGAAACCACATGATTTTATTAGATTGATTAACTCAGACGATGATTTATCATTTGAGTTAAAATGCACATTAAAGTCACCACTTATAAGAGTTTTCCTAGTGTGGCTGATGTAAAGTAATTTCTCAAAGTTAAGCAGAAATTCACTTAAGCTACTGGAAGGGTATCTATGCACAGTAATACATAGAACAATATAAGTCTTACAACAGACCAACAGACTGCAGACGCTTCACAGAGTTGTTTGACCGATAAGGAATTTATGTTCTCCACTGCTATAGGATCCATATGGTCTCTACAATGTGAGCTGACTACTTTGTAGTTGATTTGGAAACCAGGTAGCTCAGAATATATCAGCCAGTGTTCACTAAGGCAAATGTAATTGAGGCTTAGTCCAGATTCAATGATGTCCGTTTCCATATCTTCAACTTTGTTTCTTATGCATTGAATATTGATATGCAATAATTGAAATACTGTGTTAGCTGAGGGTTGTGCCTTTACGTAGGCTGTGTTTTTGTTACTATGTTTAATGGTCGCGGAGGACTTTAATTGATGCCTTAGGGGTGATTCTATTTCAGTCTCGTTAGTACACCCACCACTATTCATCCTCGCATAAAAATACAGACCTATTCTTTGCTCCACTTGGTTAGATGTTTTGCAGATGTCTTATCTGTGATTGAAAAGGAAAATTATATTGTTTTATTACTACATTTTTGGGCCAGAAATTTCCCTCATAAAATGAGTCCTTGTGTGAAATTTCAACTCTTTAAAGTTTAAACGCTACATATTTTTCTTTAGTAGTTAGTATTTCGCATCTAGGAGGAAAGTCTGCCTGGATGTAGGAAACCAGGTTTTTGGTTGTGACATTATTCTGTAATCCTCCAACATAAAACCATCCATAATTTTCTCGCCCTTGTATTGCTGTATTTTCTCTTGTTCCTATAATTGTGTATTGTTAAATTCATAAACAGGATAACTGTGTATTGATAAACACGATTCCAACATATTGTTATTAGATTTCCCATTGGATAAAAGATAATCCTCATAGGTATACAATAAAATTATTTTCAAGGGAACGAAATGATCCTTTAATATAAATTTATTAAATAATTAAAATTTCAAAAAACTTCATTTATTGCAATAAATGGAGCTATTGAAACGCACAAAAAACACAAAATTACCACACGAAACACATTCGGGGTATAAAAACTAATTGATTAATATTTAGAAACACTTCGATTAAAATTCATATTTATTATAGTAAACAGTAACCTCTTTTCAAATCAACATAACTTTGCGTTCATTTTAAATTTAGTAATAATATTTTTTCTTCCTCTACAAAAATCAATAAAATTTTAAAGTGATCTGTGGCTCAAACAATAACATGTCTCGTCAGTTCTAATGTTATGAGTATGGTGATATTATCAAACCTGTTGTATTTGATGACCATTAACAACAGCCGCAACCAGCTGTTGTTGTTGTTGTTGTTGTGCAACTATAGCAACTGCAGAATTTTGGTGATGTTGATGATGATGAAGTGCAGCAGCAGCAGCTACTGCATGTAAAGCAATCTGATCGGCAATGGATGTCGTCGGCGGACTGCTCACCACCGAAGAGGATTGTTGTGACGACACACAACTACCACTAGTGCCCGTTAAACGAACACATCGCGGTGTAGTTGTCGGTGTTGATGTGACTGCCGATGTGGTTTGCGACGTAGGCGAGCCTGCACCTGCCGCAAACGAGTCGTTTGGCATCACAGCTAAAACTTGCGCAATCTTACTCTTCATTTCGTCGAGTTCTTTTTCTTGGCCGCGCAGTATACCTTTTATCAAATGCATAAAGATACACCAAATCATAAAGACATATGATTATAAATAAAAATTCGGTCAACTTCTGTTTATTGTTTTACTATAGTCAACTTAAGTCTCGGTAATTTACTACCATTTTCAGAGTTGTGTAGTTTTGTTCAGTCTTTGTTTAATTTTTTGATTCGACTTTTTGTCTAATTATATGTTTGATGTTTTAATGGAACCAAGTTGTAAATTTAATGGAACCAAAATAAAAGATAACATGACGAAATAATTCACAAAAATCAATTATTAATCAAACACCAAACTCGGTCGAAGTAAAGAGTGTCAATCGGCTGACTGATATACCTGAACATCTAATTGAAAATTATTACGAGAGTAAATTATGTTTAATGGAGCAGAATTATAACGTTCTTGCACAAAAAAATAAAGACCAAGAAACTTTGAACAAAACCAAATAACGATGTAGTAGATTTCAAAAATTAATTCGATAATCTAGCGAATAAAGTCAAATATAGCAGATGCAGAATCAAAAATGTTTTGCTATATAATATTTCTGTTGAATGTAATTCCATTTGTGCGAAAAAAATTGACGCAAATAGAAATCAAGTATACTCTTTACGTACTCAAACAAGAATGGAGTTACTTCTAACTGAATTACTAAAATTGTATAACTGGGGCGAAAGACAACAAATCACAAGCCATGGCCTATTGTTTAACCTATTTATTAACGATCTAGTAGATGTAATAAAATTTGCACATATTTTGTTACATGCAGATGATTTAAAACTATATCCAATCGAGCAATAAAAAAACAAGGAACTTAGATTACAAGAAAATCTAGATTTAGTCCACAAGTGCAGTAGAAGAAAATGGTATTTCTAAATGTTGATAAATCCTATACGGTAACACTTTACGGTTCAAAATTAAAAATAAATCCTGTCTAAGGGAACAAAACTCTTCAACATGTAAATGAAATAAAAGATTTAGGAATATATTCGATTCGCCAATGACTTTTAGACATCATATACAAGCAACAGTTAGCAAAGCTTTTCAAGTCCTCGGTTTGATCAATGGATTCAATAGAATGGATCAATAATATAGATTGTTCTTTGGTTCGTCCAATATAGAATTTGGAACAACAATTTGGTCTTCGTATTACAATTGATAGAGTATATATAGAACAGGTGCAAAGGAAATTTCTAAAATAACATGGGTTATACATTGGGATTAGATAGTGGTATCAACTGTCAAGAAGATTTAACAAGACTCCCTCTAAAATGTCTAAAAGAAAAAGTCTAAAGTGATGATTGTGATCTCCATTTTGTTATACAAAACTATAACAATACTTTGACTGTCCTGATCTACGTTCTACATTCAACTCAATGCACCCGTAAGATCACCGTGAAATTACACTTTATTTCATGAACCTTATCAGGCAAATAATAATATATATCATAGCTCTCTTCAAAGAATCGTATGTTTAGCCACGACTCGTCGTACCAACTTTCAGCTTCACTATTTTTGTGCATCCCTGATATCGTTTTGAAAGTAAATGCGGCAATAATATCGAAGTGTAAGAACTCTAATTACAATCGGATATATAATTGTATAATCATATTGTGTTATAAATTGTCTTATAAGTTTAGCCTTTACTTTGAGTGTATACTTAGACTTATAATATATTAATTCTATTGTATTTTGTATATCGGGTTGATCCCCTCAATAAAGTGAGCTTGGCGATATATTATTCAAAGTTATTAATAATCATATAACAGACTTAAACTGAATTCGTACTAACTTTCTTTGATTTCTAATTGTCGTTTTGCTTCGCCAAGTGCGCTAAACAAATCTAGTTTGATGCGTGTTTCAGCAGATAGCGAATTCTCCAAATGTTGATTGCGTTCCTGGACAGCATTCAACGCCGAAACGAGGACATCTGCGTCGCGTAATTGCTCAGCTAGTGCTGCGTTGTCCCGGTCCAGTGCGGCTACTCGTTCCTCCGTCCACCCGTGCGACGTTCGCAATGCAGCCGCTTCAGCTTCCATTTCGCGACGCCGTTGACGGCAAGCATCAATATTACATGTATCCCAACTACCACCAGCAATTTGTTGTTGTTGTGCAGCAGTCGCAGCAGCTGCTGCAGTTTGTTGTTGTTGAACAGCTGCCGCCTATAAAATTATGAAAATCGAAATATTGTAGAAAAATTTGAATTCTACGAATATAAAAATGTGACGACTTCTCGACCCTCGATAGTCAAGAGGGCCCTAAGAAATCGACATCTAAATTGTGGAAGGAATCTGATGTTGAAAATATTAGTCAAGAGAAATTAAAAAGACCTGTAAAAATGGTAAATAAAAATAAGAAGTTAGCCAAAAAAATTAAGAATAACCATGTCAAAACCACTGTTGACAAGGAAAAACAGTCATAAATGATAACATTTATCATTTACATTTGTGCTCAGAAGAAATTGGTGAAAAGAAAAAAGTTATGATAACCTATTAATGAAATACAGACAAAACCACAAACATAACACGACTGCAAACACGAAGAGCATTGTAGGTGAGACTGAAGCTAGATTAATTAACGAAATTAATATGTGTAATACTAATGATGTACCAAATACAGAAGGAAGCAAAAAAGAAAACTTCATATGCCAATGTGACGGGAACGAAAGGAAGTAATACACTAACGGCTAGAAACAAGATGGTATGGCTATTTGTGGGTGGTCTTAGTAAAAATACCTCTGAAGAAATGGTTGTTTCATATATAAGAGAAAAAGCCAAAATATCAAACATAGTAGTAAAAAATTAGCTACAAACCGTGCATATCCTGCGTTCCAAGTTGGATTTGACTTCGACATGATGGAATTTTTTAAGATTTGATTTATTTACTTAATAAACGGATACACTATTACAAAATATTACAATATAATTAATTTTACTATAGTTAATACAAATAAATCCAAATACAAATACAAAAGCATTTCTTCAATATTTTTCTATATTGAGAAAGTAAATAATTACACTAAAACACTGCTCTATACAACTAATTCACATTTCTTTTGCATGTTTGCTAAGCCATTAACACTTTGATAATTGAAAACATTTTAACATCGTCCGCAAATATTAAAAATCGGGCAAAGTTAAAACATCCTGCTATATCATTAATAAAAAAATTGAATAACATTGGCGCGCAATGACCACCCTGTGGTACCCCAGATGTAACTAAGATCTTATTAGATATAAAGTTCCCAATTCTAACAGTTTGAGTCCTACCTGGCAAAAAGCTACCAAACCAGTTAATCAAGCTTGCATTGAACCCAGCCCGATAAGTTTTAATAGAAGTAAATCATGATTCACTCTATCAAATGCTTTAATAAAATCTGTATATATTGTATCAACCACGCATCCTTTTACCAATGCATTCACTAGATAATGAGTATCCAAAACTGTGTTCCAAAACTTCCATAGTTTTGGAAACACTAGTTCTTTAAGCGATTGATTATAAAGAAGCTGTAGCGGTGTGCAGAGCGTATAAGTACATTGTTTTATGAGATACGCTGGAATCCCATCAGGACTACAGTTTGTTGAATTCAATTTATCTAGTACCTCCACAACACTCACCATGGGATTGCTAATTGCTAAAGCCTATATAATTAAAAAATTGCAAAGCTGCTGATTATTCAAATCTAATTTTAAAATCAGATAATAAAACAAAAATGTCATGGTAAGTAGTAAATTCCATCACAGGCCAGAATAATAAAACGAACAGATTACCCGAAGCGAGATCATTAAAAGAATTAGCAGGTAAATTTAATAAGTATTTCGTTAACGTAGCACATATCTTAAGTTGCAAAAATAATAATAATACCGCATTTCAAAATCCAGATAAATTAACAAATAGCCGTTGTGAACTAAATTCTTTAGATACGGTGACAGAAAACGAAATATTTAAAATTGTCAGTGAACTGAAAACAACAAGCACGAGTTTGGATGAAATTCCCATAACAATAAAAAAAACATGTATACAATCAATCATTAAATCTATTTGTTATATTATAAATGCCTCTCTCAAGTATGCAATCTTTCCTGATTGCAACTTAAAGGTTGCTTTAGTTAGACCGATATATAAAAAATCGCCCTATTAGCATATTGCCAGCATTTAACAAAATATTTGAAAAACTAATATCTCACAAAATTGTGGAATATTTCAATAAAAATAAACTTTTCAATAAGTCCCAACATGGATTCATTAAAGAAAAAAATATATCTACCTCGCTTTTTGAAGTAGTTGAAATAATATCACAGACACATGAAAACAAAAACATCCCATGTGGACTGTTTCTGGATTTAACAAAAGCATTTGATTGCGTTGATCACAACTTATTAATCCAAAAACTTGAATACCATGGTATCAAACAAATGACCTTAAAACTGTTAAAATCATATTTAAACAACAGAGAGCAGTGCATTTATCTACGCAGGGAGGAGAGTACTTACTCTGATATGTTACCAAAAAAAATGGGGATAGCTCAGGGGAGTATATTAGGTCCTCTGATCTATGAACTATGTGATCTTTGAGCTTTGTAATTTTTGTAAAGGACATGGCCACTGTTGTACAAAATAGTTGCCATAAAATAATCAACTATGCGGATGATACTAATCTGATACTTGTTGGGACAGACATCAAGCAAATTCAGAACGAAGGGACCATCTATTTCAATGCCATTAAAAATTGGTTTAATGCCAACAAACTAACGCTAAACGTTTCCAAAACAAACACCTTACGATTTAATGCATGAAAATCAAGCAATCTTGAATCCGAGAGATACTTAAATTTCGAAGATACAGAAATTTAATTGCAAGATAGTAGTAAATGCTTAGGAATATATATTGATGATTGTTTAAATTGCAACTCCCATTCGTTATATTTACAACAAAAACTCTGCAATGTAATATAGAAAAAATTTGTAAATACCAAAGCACGCACATATACAACTAGCTATCATTATCCAACCCATAGTTTGAAGATTACTAGATTTAAAAATCTTTAAGACTATTTAACTCACTACCAAAACAATTACAAGACATTACTGATGAAGTTAACTTCCGAAAAACTTTAATAAATCTGCTTTGTGATATGGAACCTTATAATTTAGAGGATTATTATAAGTATATGCGACATATTACACATCACTATACATAATATCACTATGCACTTCCGTTTAACGTTTCACATAGTTCAAATATAAACAATACAAATTAAGCATTATATAGATTAGAATTAAAATAAAAATAATTTTTCAATGTTCTACGCTATCATTAAGAGCAATTAACAGAAGATTATGTTACTCTTCAAATATGAATAAGCTGTATACTGTATTAGAACTTACATAAATTTCAATTATTATTATTCATAGTTTTCAATAATTAATATTGTTATTTTCAAATATGGATAAGAACTTAGTTTTCATAGTTTACATAGATTACGTGTATTATTTTGTTTTCAATTATTATTATTATTTTATTCGAGTATAATGTTATCACATTCATATATACATACATCATAGCATGTAATTTTCTGACGTTTAGCCTTTTATTTATGCATTTTACTGTACATGAATTGTATGAATCTAACGGCAAATAAACTTTATCTTTAATATTTATATGGGCTACAGTTATGACGACTATGCACCAAAACTGTAGTATTCACAATTGTGCGGATAGCAGATGTTGTAAAATACTGTTGTACACTGTTGTAAAATAATCAGCAAATAAATTAACAATATCCGAACCATTTGTGGCAATGTTAGACTTATAAAACACATTATTGGGTACAGTCCTTGTTTTTCTTCACTATCATTTACGAAGTGTCAGAAATATTTTGGATTCTCCTTTATACTATTACTAAAGTCCCGCCGCGGCTTCGCTTGCGCTATTTGTTAAAATCAACGTATATCATATCAACAACAGCTACTGTCCGCATTGCCGGCCTGAGGCCGCGCTTACTGCGCGGATAGATCTGCTATCCGCACTTCCGCGGCCATGTATATCAATTTTCATGGCGATCGGTTGAATGGTGTAAAAGTTGATGTGTTCTGCTGTTAGAAAGAATCTTTTTGCTAAATTGCAACTTAATTGGTGTCTGAAATATGATTATTTTAATTTTTGGTTATTTTAATACGACACCCGCTTTTACCCCATCAAGAGCTGAAAATTAAAATTTCGTCTTACACATATCTAATGGATTTTAACGTAGAATATTCTTGACACATTTCAACTTCTAAGCTAATAGGTGTCCGAGATAAGGTCATGTTGATTCTTGTTTTATACGACCCCCGCTTCTAACCTTTTAACATCTGAAAATCAAAATTTCATCTTACACGTTTGTAATGGATTTTAACGAAAAATATTCTTGCCAAATTGCAACTTCCTAAGTTAATTGATTTCGAAGAGACGGTGATTTAAATTTTTGTTTTATACATCATCGACCAAGTTTTTAACCCTTTAAAAACAGAAAATCAAAATTTCGTCTTAAACGTAAATAAATTGCGAATAGATTTCAAGAAGTAGGCTTTCAGTCGAATTTCAAACTTCTAAGTTTAACCGTTTCCGAAATAGCCTAAAACTTTAACCCCCTTTGAGGTCGAATTTCGAAAAATCCCCTCTAGTCGGTGCTTGCGTCATGAGGAGAAGCCAAAATTGCAATTTTTTAAGACTAGGGGTTTGGGCTAAGCGTTGATAAGTCAGTCAGTCAATGAGTGTATCGGGCGTATCCTTGATTTACGTTGTTGATATAGTTTATATAACAGGTTGAACTCAATTTTTTACACTATCGTCTTAGGTCTGTGAATCTGGCATAATCACTAGTATTCCTAGTTTGGATAAATTGTTTATGAATCTTCTTCTCTTCGATCACTAGCGAGACTAAACTATTGTTGAATCACGGTGGAAATGTAGAGAATCACTTTTTACGAATTTTGGGCACATATAGATCGATAATGAAATATATTAATTACATCATAAAATAGCTCTATCGCTCTGTAAGTACTTACATGGGAAAAAATTGCAGGACAGCCTATATGTGAAATAACCATATTCAGATTAATATAATCAGCAGATTGCCAATCATAGAAAGGTTCATCATAAAAATTTAACGAATCTTGTTCTACCGTACATTTTAAATCGTCAATATTGGAAAAGCAGATGCCTAGAAACACACCACGGTCATTTGGATCCTTGATCGTTTGAGTAAGTTTCACTAGAATAATAGCAGATGAGGAGCCATTTACTGAGACACCCAAATCATCATTAGTCCAATCGACTTCCGGTAAGTTAAAATCTCCAATAAGAATATACGAGATTGAGTACTCATCGAAAGTGTTTTCAATCGCCTCACAATGGTTTATATATATATACTTCTACATAATATCTGGGGACGCTGGTAGTATATAAACACTCCCTATAATAACCAATTTGTTTTGTTGCCAAACGAGATTAAGACAAATAACTGTTTAATTTTAGTTCTATTAGTCTTCAAAATTCTAGCATTTAATGAGGATCTTATAGCCATAAAAATCGTATTTTCGTTTGCATTCCTCCTACATTCTGATAATATAAGTGTAATTGTGATTCACATAGTTTAGGTTTGGATTTGAACAACTTTAGGTTTGGCCGTTTAAATATTTTATTGTCAAATAATGAGGGATATCTTTTATTTCTAAGTCTTGGAGCGCTGATTTAAATTCCTCTCGCTGCCTCCTAGTTTTGTCCAGAGTTATTTTTAAATTTGATTATATTTTGTATCTTCTCCTCATCACCTTAAATACTTCAGCACGAGAGATTACCGTTATTCTAAGAGGTCGTTGGATTTGTTTTCCTTTGACCACGACGTCTGATCGATTATGAGCCCATCATTCAAATCCATTTCTCTAAATAACTCCTGTACTAAAGCCTTATCATATTCAGTACGCTCCTCAACTTTCTCTGACGGGATTCAGTATCATTATAAATAATTACATTACACGCTTTCTTGACTCTTTCATTTAACTCACTGATGAGATTTTCTTCATTAATGCGTTTAATTGTCATTGATATTTGAAGTCAGTTCGATTGTGTCAAATACCTTATTATATTATATTTCCATATTATTTAACTTCTCACAAGTTTGCGTTACAAACGTTTTTGGTTTTTGGGGATCCTGGCCCAGTATGAAATGGTCCCCTTATGGTGGCATTGAGATCACCATCCGTATCATTAGCTTCTGAAGAACATATGCTACATTCCCACGTTGTACCTTCTTTCCCGATCTTACTATAATATACTCATACTAGACCGCTACACCTTTCGTGCACCCATTTTTTACATGAGTTACACCTAATAGAATGATCTGTTTTAAGTATATTCGAATTGCAAATAGAACAGATATATTGTTTTGATTTGGTACCAACCAGTATGATGATTGTCGAGTGTAGGCCTAGGTTAGTTTACCTGGCACGTATTACAATTTGTAGGTTAGAATAATTATCTAAATGCACTTCATTAAGCATCTGAGTGAAACACGACACTACCATATCACTTTTCTAATATCCAGCATGATAAAATTATATTAAAAATGCATCATTTAAATACAATAGCAGTGATTATTGTGTAATAACTACAATTATAAACACATCTGGGCCTATACGTATTGCTAGCACGGAAATGATTAGTAATGCTAATTTCTGGACCTATACTAAAAAACTCGTGGACGTGATCGCCACCCCATCTTTCATATACTGGAAGTCCTACGTTTTGTTATATCTTGCATAAAACAAAAGT
>WYDF02135835.1:0-22957 GCA_009867245.2 Adranes taylori
AAATATATTTAGTATTAGGTAAAAAATAATTATGATTGATTATTAATGTTTTATTAATGTATTGTAAAGAATATAAAATACCTGAAGTGGAGTCTCCCGTTTTTTGTTTTGATTTTTCAGAATCAGGCTTGTCCATATTCACAATGCACAATTCTGCTAATGAATGCCTAGTGCACTTAGCACAATTTTGATAAATAAAAGACACAACTCAATGAGAAAACAACAAATTTGGTTCTTTGGTTGACGACAATGATTACTATATTTTTAAGTTGGTTCTACTGTCCACAGCTTCTATATTCCACTAAACGGATCACCCATTCGTTTAAATAAAAATATAACTTGTCGGTTAGCTTTAAAAATAACTTTTACATATAGCTGCATAGCGGGCATAAGTTTACTAATAAATTAAACAAGCAACATATTCCTTAAACTTTTATTTACGTAACTTCAAAGCTATCCTGTTTTAATAACCTAAGTATTTTATTTAAAAGAAACAATAAAAATAGAATTGAGTCTAGAATATTTTTAGCTATTATTTTTTATAACTTTGGAAAGGATTATAACAAACAATCAAAACTCAGCAATTAAAACATATAATACTTTCTGAAACATATAATACATTTTGAATTAGAATTCTTTTTGTAATTAGTTTTCTTTAAAGGTGTATTTGTATATAAGTGTTGCATTAGAGCTAGTATATTTTGAATATTTGAACTACGGCTGTTTTACATTAAAGATGTATGTAATAAACACAATAATCATTGAATTATATACTACGAAACTGAAATTGATGCATAGTAACATAGTTTTGAGGCCAATGATTTTATGCAATCCTCAATACTTTGGTATATCTATCTCTGTTTACCTCATACTAAATATAAGAAAAATTAACTTACCAACACATCAACCCATGTAAAAATGATAATTATTGCTTGATATTAGTATATTAAATTTATTTATCAGCAGTTTTACTTTGTATATTTTTATTTATAAGTTACGTAAGTAAAATAAATTTATTTATTTCTTCTTTGACTAGTTTGTTCTTCGTCTGTTATTTTAGGGAAAGTTAAAGACACATGGGAACAGCTAACTGCTTTAACCGTACAGTTGTACCTTCCATATAATCTACTAATAAAAAAGGATAACTACAAAAATCTGGTACTTTTAGAAGGATACAATTTTTCTCTTCTAATGGCTGTAATCCATTGTTTTAATAGCTCTGGGCGATTAAAAGAAAACTTATAATGAAAGAAAAAGAAACTTAAAGAAATAAACACATGTAAAAATTATGGATAAACCTTTATGGATGTATCTTAACTTTACTTTAAGTCCTACAATGTAATCTACTTATGATAATGTACCTACCTATCAAAAGCCGTCTTATTATGTATTTGTCAATTCTCTTTTTCATTGATGGGATGTGTGTAAAAACACTAGTATTATGACTGCAAACTTGGCAGTTTATTTCATAGAAATAGTAATACCAAATCAAAATAATGTTTTATTTTCTTAAAAATACACGTACAAAGATGCTCTGTATCTCAAATTGTTTGTAAAATTATGAAGACTTTTATGGTATAAAATAAAAATTTTGTATTAAAATAGCATGGATAAGACACCATCGCCGTCAAATGTGTTTCGCCGTCAAATGCGGCATTAAATGCCAGCTGGCGTTAGTTGAAACCGAGATGCAAGGTTCCAAGTTGCCAAAAAGTTCCAGTCGGGACCCATGACAAGTTGCGTTTGTTAATTATTAAGGCGATTGAATTGAGTAGAATAAATTGTTCACCTAGAGTAAACGTAGTTAAATTTTTTTAATTTATATTATAATGATAAGCGTGATGTAATCACGCGAATTTTTTTGGACCACATTTCTCTTAAAAGACTTACTTACTTACTCCATGGCTCTACAGTCCTTGAAGGGCCTTGGTCTCCCTGAAGACATTTGCCCATTTTGCTCGGTCCCCTGCCTTCCCCCGCCAGCCTCGGACTCCGATGCTGTGAAGGTCCTCCTATCCATCACCCAGCCACCTCTTCCTCGGCGTGTCTCTACTCCTCCATCCCTGTGTTTTTCCTGGAATACTTTGACTGGATTGCTGTCCCCCATGCGATGAACATGTCCCAACCACCTCAGTCTACTTATTTTATTTTCTGTTAGAAGATCTGGTTGCCCATAAAGTATCTGGAGCTCTGAATTTGTACTAATTCTCCATTCCCTCTCACAGCAGCAAAAATCTTCCGCAGTATTTCCTTTCCCAGACTCCTATTCTGTTGTCGTCCGCCTTTGTCAATGTCCAAGTTTCAGCATCATACATAATAACTGGTCGTATTATTACTCTATAGACTCTCAATTTTAACTTTCTTGATAACAATGATGACCACTGGAGAAGTAAGAATGCGTAGTAGCATCTATTCGCGGATAACATTCTCTCTTTAATCTCTGTCTGAACTTCGTTAATTTCTGTAATCACAGACCCAAGATATTTCAATTCTGAGACCCTTTGAAACTATAACGATCTATAACTATGTCTGTTTGGTAATGGTGGTCTCGACTAGCAATCATGTATTTCGTTTTTCCCTCATTCACCTGTATGCCCGTCTTTCTGCCCTCCCTTCCATTTGACTGAAACCCTCAGATATGAATTTCTGGCTTCTACTTGTCAGGGCTATATTGTCTGCATATGACAGATACTGTTGCGTTCTGTTGAAAATAGATCCTTTTCGGTTGCTATCTATAGTCCTCATGACTCTCTCTAGAGCAACGTTGAAGAGTAGTGTCGGTAGTAGATCCCCTTGTCTAAGTCCTCGTTTCTCGTCAAAGAATTCTGACAGCATTTCTTGAACTTTCAGGGCTGATTTGTTTGGCTCAAGGTCATTTTGGTTAGCCCAAGAGTTTCTTTGATATTCCAAGTTCCAACATCGCTGCATGCAAGCGAGGTCTCAAGACATTGTCATAAACCTGTTTAAAATCGATGACCAATTTATGTAAAGTGATATTGTACTCATAACATTTAAGTTTTGCCCGTTTAGGTAAACGCTGAATTACAACGCTGCGGCGCTTAGCTTCCCTGAACGCAACCATTGAATTATGTTTGATACACCGTTGTCCGCTAACTCGATGTCCTTTTCGAACGCAACTTAAATCCCAAAAGTGCTACGACAACTCTCCTGTCAAACTGACATCTATCAATCGGATTATGCATTATGGCTATGATGATCAGAATTTTCAAATGCATATCCGAGCAAAACTTTAATTATGTTAAAGATTAGAATAAGTAAATATAATCAAATGTGCGGTTTTTTTCTAAATTTATAGCACCTTAATTTGTAGATTAAGATGGAATTCTCTGCGGAAAATTTAGAAAAAGCAGTGTGTTTATTTTATAGATCTGAAGCTGGCCAACAGGCCGAGGCTCATCAGTGGCTGACGGAAGCTCAGAATTCTCCTGAGGCATGGAATTTTATTTGGGAACTTCTTCAGTCTCAAAGAGTAATTACATATGTTTACTAGAGATGCACTCGTACTTTTAATTTAAACTTTTTAGACTTCCGAGGTACAATTTTTTGCAGCAACAACTTTACATACAAAACTCTTGAGGCATTGGTCTGAAATACCTGAAGATTATTATGAAATTTTTAAAAAGAAGATTCTTGAAGCAATTGTCAATTTTGCTATGGGGCCCAAAATAGTGTTAAACAGATTATGCATTGCGGTAAACTATTTTCTTCAATGTATATTACTTTTCTGATATTTTCTGTAGCTTTCAGCCTATATCATTCATACAATACCAGACTATTGGCCTAAAGCATTTGAAGAACTTGTGAGCAGTTTTCAACCACAATATTTACCAAATGTAGAACCAGAACGAGTGATATGGATTCTTCTTGAAATCTTAACTGTTATTCCAGAAGAGGTATATAAATTTATTGCTTAAAAATTTTCGTCAGTCAAAACAGAATTAATTAGTATTTTGTTTTACCATTTTACTTTCGTTTTCCATTTCAATTATTCTTTCATTTGTGTAACTAAAATACAGTAATCCTTTAAAATATTTGCTGTTTGCATTCTGCAAATATTTGGCGGAATAATTTACTAATTTTCATAGAGTAATTATACGTAATTCAGTTATACTAATTTATTCAGTTACCAATTTACATATATTTACTTATAGCAATTTACATAGATGGCACTTCATTAAAATTATGTCAAACTATTTTATTCTGACATAGTTATATCTCAAACAGTTACAAAAGTTATTGTTGGACTGTTGAAGCAAGTTGAGGCAGCCGAATTTAGAATCTAGAAATTCCCTATCCAGAGAGAATTTGTTTACATCGCAAAAAGAATTATTTAAATAAATGTATCTAATCGGATTTCGGGATAATAAATTTCTTTATCTAAGCTAATTTAGTTCTCATTGAGTAGATTTTTTTACTTTTTTATCTAGTATGGAATTGCTATATTGATAATTTTAAAGCTTTCAGAACATTAAGTATTATGCTCTTTCATAGACTGACAAATTGGTTTGAATAAGGTAATTTTTATTCCAACATCCAGTTAGCTACATTTAATTCTTCAGTTACTAACTAACCTGTGTCTATTTTTAACATAATTCAGTAGTATGGTATATTTTAATAGATTATGCTATGTATTTATTAATGACGTTGCCTGATCCAGAATAAGGGTTATGTTATTGCTGTATTTCCTTTTTTCTTTTATTTTTGCACTACCTCTCTTAAGTAATAACCTGATAATTATCGTCAGGTAAACTACCATAATTATGTAATAAACTTATATAATTGTATTAATTTGCAGTCAAAACACATTTCGCAAGTATGCGATATCCACAGATCTAAAAGGTTGATAATGGGAAATATAATATAAAACAAGTGCATGTAAATTTTAATGCTTGTAAATGCTAATTAGTTTATCTTTACAACACAATTAAAAACTTTAAAGAGTTGTTTTCGACGTGTTTTCAGTGGACCTAAATTTCTTTTCTTTCTTAAAATTTTTATAAATTTAAGCATTTAGCCGAAAACATTTTATTTTAGTTCCAAAGTATGACGCTGGCACAAAGTCAAAGAAACAGAGTGAAAAGCATATTACAAGAAGTATCAAAAGACATTCTGAATGTAGTTGAGATGTGTTTGACGCCCTTGCCAAATAACAGGTAACATTAACAATAAATAAAATTTTATTTTTAATTTGTCGATTATTAATTTGAAAATTGGTTTTTTCCCTAACTGAAATTGCTACTACTTATAATGACGGTTTATTGGTGGGTCATTGCTCTTACTAGAAAGAAATAAAGTGCTCACTTACTTTAATGTGGTGTTATATGTTTTATTATACACAAATAAAATTTGATTGCACAAGTTAAAGACGATTGGTATTTTGTATAAAAATCGCAGAACATATATTAATGAGTAAACACTAAATGAGTATTAGATATGTTTTATCACTTTAATCTTAAAGGACATTCTAACTACAGGAAGCATTTCCGATATCACTAATGTCATCTAAGAAAGTTACTTATATTGCTCCATTACTATTAATTTTGTATTCCAGTTAAAGATATCGGGATATATTGCATCTTTCCTCTTTTCTATTTTTGGTCCACTAAGAAGTAGAAAGTCACAGATTCAAATTTTGTGAACATTTTTTCTGTTTTGTTTTTTCATAAAAAGTAATTAATAAGCTTATAATTTTCATTTATAGTTTTGATATGTCAAATGTGACAACATACTTACATTCTTCAAGATGTGCATCTACGTGGATACAATTAGGAGGTGTGAACATAGATGAATGTTCAAGAATAATGAATTTACTTATGGATTTGACATGCTTTGTTTACTGGTGAGACAATTTTAACTCAATGAATTAATTAAAGTAGTATTTTGCTGTTTAAAATGTTGCTTATAAAAACATACTGTCCTGTTTATTTAGAATTATTAATGTTAATGCCATACAGCCTTTAATTTCACTGTTATCATACTTTATAAGGCGCGTACGCAGTGGGGATTATAGTGGGTCTAAACCCCCCTGAAAAGTGATCAAAGTCAATAGGTTTTTAGTCAATGTTGAAATATTCTTTTGAAACAAATTTTTCTAGAAAATATTTTTCAAAATATTTTCTGGGCGAAGAGTTAACTACCTTTTGAAATATAGTTGCAAGATGCGCCAAATCTGGATCTAATAAGTGCAGTATTTCACTTCAGAGATGGAAGGGCAATATGGAAAATTGCGAAATTTAAGTTGCTCGCGTATCATTTATATCTTAAGGTTGATGGGAGATACTTGTAGATACTAAATTAAGGCAGCCTAGTATTAAGTCAATGCATGACATTATGGTAATTGGATTTTTTTCACAATTATTTTTATTTATTTGAAGTCTTCGTTGTCATTTTTGTTTAATACATTTTAAAGTAAATAACAAAGAATCTTTGACATATTTTTATTTCTTTATCTCAGAGATTTACAAGTATTTATCTCAGAATATATTTTTTGTTTACTAAACAAAAGGAGTGGAATGGAACATGATGGAGTCAGTTGTGAAGAAATGGAATTTATTGAAGTTACTCTCGAGGCATTAACGTCAATTGTTCAACATCCGCATACGCATAGATATAGATCGCATGTTATAAAACATACAAGTAATATGTTAGAGAAATTTGGAAAGATATTAATTGCTGAAAGAAATTCTCCTGAACCAAATAAAGTAAATTTTTACTCACTGCTTTTATATTTTGTATATATTATTATAATTATTATTATCAAAACTTTATTTTCCTCTTTCGGGTACACATCGCGGATTTACAATTGATGCTGCAATGTTTTATATACATATATAAATATTGTTTTTAATTTTAATTACATTCTTAGATGTTTCGAGTTTTTATAAATTCTATATATTTTTTAGTAATAATATGTGTTCCATTCTAAGTTATGCTAACATGATATGTTTTAACTTAAAGTATAAACTTTCGATATATAATATCGTGAGTGTATATTAAAGCTGTTAAATCTTAATTAGATACGTTAATCATTTCGAAAATTTCGAAAAGTACATCATATGACTGACATCATATGACCCAATTAACTTAAAAAACAAGATATGGTAAATGGACCAGTTCCGGCGTAGATGGTAGCCGTCATCAGTACTCTGCTTCAATGTACATTATACATTATTCTCTATATAACGGTTCATTTAACTTAAGATGTTATTTTGTCAACTACCATCTACACTTATAGAACTCTAATAGTGTATTATATACACATTATATAGGGAATTTTCAACTTAGTTTAAATATCCCAGTGGTGTAATACGTAGAGTGGTTAGACAATGATGCTACTGAAGCAGAGGGTAGTAATGACGGCTACCACCCATGCCAGAAATTGTCCATCTACCCTGTCTGGTTTTTTAAGCTAATTGTGTTTCATACACTCAATATATAGTTTTAGAAGCGAATAACTTATCTAATTAATAATAAATAGTTATTTACGGCTTATAGTAATACTATCGTACAAACATTGTCAACTGTTCAATGCTATTTTTTAAAGTAAGACTTTTTTAACAACCAAATTTATATTATCACAAATTAGTATATTATCACAAATTTATAAAATGTAATAATGTGTACTTCGTTCTCTTAAAAATAAAGTCATATCGGTTTTTAAAGGCAAATAACATTTCATTTTATTTTTACATGGAAAGCAAAAACGATCTATTAGTTCACTAAGCGTATTGAATTATTTTGAATATGATATGCTTTAGAATTTGATTTGGTCTTTATAAAGTAGGCACTAAATGGTAAATTATTTGTAGTCCGGGTTTTTAGTGATCACCCCTTAAGAAGTTCATTAACTAGCCATTATGATTCAGGGAAAAAATTTCATAAAGACTAGTTTTTGAAATTTTATTTTATATTTTAATGCCTCTATTTAAAATATTAGTTATATGGTTAACTACATTTACTATTTTCAGGATATTTTAACGAGCATATACCTTTTATTAGAAATAACTGCTGATACACATTGTAAAATATTTATTGATAATTTTCGGTCGACTAATTTGGAAGAACAGAAAATCACTGAAAATTTATTTCATTGTATACTACGATGTACTGACATGCCTGGAACATATCCGCTTGACGAAACGAGTAGCACTGTTACTTTTTCCTTTTGGTTTACTTTACAGGTACTATATCTGAAAATAATACTCTAGTGTGTTAATTTTAAATTTGATATCTACAAATTAGAATTGTATTCAGTTTGAATAATTTAAATGTTTACATAAAAGCAGCAGTACTACCGTATATATTACTGGAGGCTGAATGAGTTAAATTGGCACGATTTGAGCAATATTGAAGAAGTTGTAAAAGAGGTCAAAAGCAATTTACGGAAAAGGGGAACTGGGGACAAGAAGAACAACAAGAAGGGGGAGAAATTTGATGAGGGGTGGATAAATAAAAAGAAGAATGGAAGGTTTTGAGGAAGGTAAGAAAAGATGAGGTAGTATGGGAAAAATCGATATCGCCAAAAGGAGGTGGCGAGAGGAAGAAAAGTCTTTGTTTAAGAGGAGTATGAACAAGGAAGAGGTCATTAGGGGGTTGAAGAATGAAATAATGGAATGAAGAAAGAAGTAGCATATATGAAATAAGTGTGAAAGAGTGGGAGGTGAAATGTAAAGAGGAGTTGTCCACAGAGAAATGGGGCGAGATCAAAATGGTATGAGCGAATGGATTGCAGAGGGGCCTGAGGGTAGGGTTGTGGAGAAAATAGGATTGGAGGAGGTTCAAGAGGAAATTAAGAAGATGATAAAAGGAGGAGCTGTTGAATAGGAGGTCAAGGAGAAGTGTGTACTTTCTCACTCACAGAGTGGTTTTGTCAGGCGTAGAGGGCTGCAGGCAACATAGCTACAATTAATTATTTGATAAATCAACAAATTGCAGTACTACTGAGAGGCAGAGGGTATACTTGTTTTTTGTAGATCTAAAGTCTGCTTTTGATAGGATTATGCGAAGGACTGTGGGAGAGGTTAGAGGATGTGGGGATCTCGAATGAAATGGTCAGAATGTTAATTCATCTGTATGAAGGAACGAAAGTAAGGGTGAGAGTGAATGTGGAAGTGTCTGAATGGTTGAGGTGAAAAGAGGTGTGAGGCAAGGGTAAGTGCTTGCCTTTTTAACATATACATAGCGGATTTAGAGGACGTGTTTAGAAGGGGGCAAGTGGGAGGAATACGGATTGGGAGAAGAAAAGTCTGGTCGTTGACATATGCCGATCATGTTGTATGTATGGGTAATAGTAAGGAAGAGGTGGATTAAATGATTGGGTGATTACAGAGGTATAAGGAGAAAAGAGGACTGGAAGTAAACGCAGAGAAGATAAAGGTTATGGTGTATAAAGGAGGGGGAAAGTAAGTAGAAGAGATGTGTTTGTTATAGGTGGGAAAAAGTTAGAGGTGTTTAAAAAATATAAGTATCTTGGATACATGTTGTCAAATTGTGAGTCATATATGGAGCACATAATGATGATAAGTAAGAAAGCAAGGGCTGTGGTGGAAAGGATTAGGAAGATGTGGGAATGGAAATTTGGAGAGTCCGTTAAGATGAGAATGACTGTTTGGGGAGTGTGTGAAAGAGAAATAATAGAGAGAGTACAAGCGAGATGTATAAAGATGATTCTTGGAGTTAACAGGACTATTCCGTATGAGATTGTGTTAGAGGAAACTAGAAGCAATAAATGTTGGTCTATAGGTATAATAAGGACGGTGAATTTTGAGAGAAAAGTGTGGACAAAAGATGATGAGAAGAAATTAGTTAAAGAAATTTATATTATGGGATTGAAAGAGAATGGGTCTAGTGATTGCATAAATAGGTAGGTTGTTAAAAGAAAGAAAATGTACGAGAGAATTGGGTGGTCTATGAGCAGATGGAGTGAAAGGATACAAGGAGGTGAAGGGGTGGTCAGTGACGTTCAGTGGTCAGTGGAGTGGATGCTTCATGTAGAGAAAGAAAAAGGATAGCGAAGATTAGGGAGGACAGATTTAATAATAAATATGATTGGATAAGGGTAGATGGAGGGATGGGTGAGTATAGCATGAAAGAAAAGAGGATGATTGCGAGGTTTAGGTATGACAGTGAAGAGCGGGGTAATAGGTTCTAGATGTACCTATGTGGGGATTGAGTATGTGGGGATTGAATGGATGGAAGAGGATAGAGCAATGGGAGAGAATTGGAGGAGATGTATGGGGAGATGTATGGGATGTAAGAATAGAAAAGGGGAAATGGCAGTAGAAGAAAGGAAATGGGATGTGGGAAGTGGAATTGGTGGATTAACAATGGAATGGAGATATGGTCTTTCCTCCTCTCAAAATAGATAATAATTGATGTATGTGGAATAGTAATAGGTTTTAAAATTGTTTTTATATTAAGTTATATTAGGAGAATAAGTGGAATTATAATTATTTTGTTATACGTGTTGTATTTACCAAAATATAAAATGATGTATGAATATGCCAAATAAAGGTTAATAATAATAACAACAATAATACAGGTATATCTGCAAATAATACTCTAGTGTGTTCATTTCAAATATGATATCTACAAATTAGAATTGTATTCAATTTGTAAAATTTAAATGTTTACATAAAAACTGCAGTACTACCATATATATGTTGCTTTTTCTAGAACAAAAAGGATTATAAATATAAAATGATTTTTAGAATTTGTTTACTGGATACTCAGGTTTTGCAAAAAAATGTATAACGATTTTTATTGCTTTACATTAATTTAGTTTGATAAGTTTCGTTAGGTAATTACTCAATATTCATGAATTTCTCAAATGAATTCGATTGCGTTGATTATAAATTTCCTGGTAGAAATGATTCGTCTTTATGAGATTCACAGAAATAGATTTCAGTTTATTAATTCCTTCTTAATATATTCTTGGCTCATTTTTTTTTATCTAAATGAAACTTTGAAATTTAGATTAAATAAACTTTGACATATATATATTGACATCCTATTTTCTGTTGGTGGGTGCCTTTATGTAGCTATATTCAAAACTAAAAAGACTACCCTCGTATAGGCAGTAAATAATCCATAATGTTCCACAATATAAGTGAGAGTTAACAAAGTAATATGCCATGTGTTACATCGTGAAAGATGTATTCTTACGTTTTCTAACTTTACTCCAGTTTAGATTATCAAATACACAAACACTGCCACTGATTCAGATGTGCCAGTGACGGATCTAGATTTTGTGGGGTCCCAGGTGCAACCTAATTTGAAATCTTTGTATTGATCGTACTATCATTTATTCTTTTATAATTTTCATATTAACAGACAATTTAATTTTGGTTTTTGACTATGAGGCAGCTAACGATTCTGAGGCTCCAGATATGCGTCTTATTTGTCTGTGCGGTAATGTGTCAATGTTTATTGTATGTAAAAGAGGTTGATAGGTTATTTTTTAGTTAGCATTTATTTTCAAGTCATAATTTACTCTAATCCATTTTTCGTTAATATGTAATCGATTTTAAGTCGGAATTTTATCTATTCTGTTGATTTTATCAAAATAGAATTATCGATTTTAGGACGATGTTCTTTCATTAGAAACTGCACAACTCGCCGAACTGTTATTGAAAATTAAACCGTTTTATCGACAATTAGTATGTGTATTATTACGTAAATCGATGTTTCCAATTGAAGAAATTTACGATAAAGTTTGGACTCTAGATGATAAAGAAATGTTTAGATGTTACAGACAAGATGCTGCCGATACTCTTATGTACTGCTACAATGTTCTAAATTTGGAAATGTTGGATATACTTAATACACAGCTAGATTTGGCTTTGCAGAAATGTAATCAAAACAAGTAAGAGAATTGCTATATATATTTTTTTTCATTTTAAAGCATATTAAGGGCCAACCGATTATAATAACGTAGAAACCTTCTTTTAGTCAATTATTAAGAAGAATAAAATATTAGATGGATATTTGTGTTTCTAAATTTTAGGCAAATACTTTTTGCAGAAGACGTAACTTATTAAGAAAACTTTATTCCGTAAAAAAATTACGTTTCAACTTTGAAATATTTGTAGATTTGAAACAATATCTGTATATTTGTATCAAACTGCCCGTTAAAATTTAACTTTTAAATAATTATCTTTTTACAACTGTCTAATACTTGCAAATGTTTCCATAATACCATATCAAATAATAATAATAATTTTCTTTTACTGAATTTTATTTTTTGTTTTTAGTAATCATTGGACAGAAGTGGAAAGTTGTCTTCAAGCTTTTAGTGCTATCGCCGAATGTATTGAACTTGAAAATTTATACCTTCCGAAACTTATGCGAACTTTAAATACTATACTATACAGCGATCTCCACCAAAATGTAAGATTTTAATTCAATGACATTTAAATAATTTATATTTTTTTAATAAAGAAAATGTTTCTGAACTACTGCTAGCGATTATTATCGGGCATATACATACTTCGATTATTCTCTCGCATAGTAGATTTATCTGCTTATCCAAGCTTCTGATGTTAAAAACTTTTACTACCCCAATTCTTTTCTCACTTAAAGTATAAGGCGTGCTCTCTGGGATATTGTAAATTATTATGCGTTTTTTATATTAATGGTCCATAATGTTCAACCATTGTTTGTTTTTTTTTTTTAATTTTAAGTGCAGTTAGTTCATTTTTCTCTATTTCAAGTTTCTTTTATGTAATTTTCTTTACGTAACGCTTCATACATAGTAGCTGATTATATATTGCTAATATAGCTGATTATATATTGTTAATAGCTGATTATATATTGTTAATTTCTAGCATTTTAGTGCAATAACTTAAAACCGGTTTACGACTTCATGTAGATATACTTTGAAGCTTTGTTTTTATTTGTTTGAATTTCCAAATTGTGCAATCTCAATCTATCAGAATTGGAAGAGCTATAGTTTCTTGACCACTAATTCCTAGTAAAAATTCCTAAACTTTAGTTCGTTAGTCATCTAATCTAATTTTATTCAGGCTCGCATAGAAAATTAATCCTCTTGAATACGGTAAGTTAGCACCTTTATCATAGTATCCACAACCACTAAACTTCACAGTGGCTTGTCATTTTGCCATGAATTCATAGTCTGTACGTCTGAAGATGGGCCAAAAGGTTTGAAACTATCGTAACCATGTTAACCATTGTACTGTAAAAAATAAATCATGAATTAAATATTCTTCTATTTGATCATATCATGGATTAGCACAAAGTAACGCTTCATGCAATCAACTTTTAGTTTATTCCTTTTTATTTTGATATTTTATTTTGTGTGTTTGTTAGTGTTAATTGGATAAATTTCGTTAATTGATATTAATTTAACATGTCAAATTTTATTGATAGAATTTATTGGAAGATATTCTCTCGCATATGTATTAAAATAAAATAATAAATATATGTATTAAAAAAATAATATATGTATTAAAAAAAGTACTTAATTTGATTATTAAAATATTCGTGAGAGATTATAATATTTGAACGAAATTTAATGTGACTACTTAAACTTATGTATAAACTTAAAGTTAAATAATTGTCAATATTGTAAGACATCTAAAATATTTTATAGGTATTAAGTGCAGCCCTCGAATGTGCAGGCTCCTACTCTGAATGGATTTCCACTCATCCTGATATATTGGAACACATAATGCCCTTAATTGTTTCTGGGCTTGGTAAGCGAGAAGTATCCTCAAGCGCCACATTAGCGTTAAAAGAATTAACGCATAGCTGCCAAAAATTTCTAGAACCTTATGGAGACCATATTATCGTGGCTTGTCAAGTAAGTTCAGTTGTATATCTATGTACAGATATTGAGAACTTCTACAGCTAGCGCCGCTTTTCGCACTTTGGCTTCTACTGCTTTCTATGGCTCTAATTTTCTTCACCTAGATCTCTTTCTTTCATCGCTTTGTTTACTTCATTCCACTAACATCTTCTAGATTTTCCTCTCTTCCTGCGGTTTGGAGGATTCCAATTAAATATTTTGACGGATATCTTGTGTGCGGTCATTCTTCACAAATGGCCATACAACTTTAACCTTTTGCATTCAGGAGTTTCAATGATAATCACGCCAATTCCCGTTCTTTCTCTTATTCCATTGTTCCTCACTCTGTCTCCTCTAGTAAGCTGGTAACATCTGTGGCAAAAAGACAACCCTCATATAATTAATTTCCATAGTGTTTATTTTAGAAACATCTCTTTTGTTTTTCACCTATACTTCCCACGCATAACTTTTTATTACTAATAAAGTATGCCATTTGTCTGTCTGATTTCCGCATTTTCTACTTCCCATTCTATTTACAATCTCTTGGAAATATCTTGTGAGTAAAAAAATATCATCAGTTATATTGATGCCAAGATATTTATAAAAGGATGTATTCTTTAATGCTGTTCCTTCTACCTCTAGATTTTATTTAAATTTTCCGATAACAATATATTCTGTCTTTGGTAAATTTATGGTTAAACCCCATTATTTATGTTCCTCATTTAGTTTTCGTAGCATATAGTGTATGTCAATTTCATCCTCTGCCAATATGATCTGATCGTCTGGAAAGTGTAGACTGTATAATTTACAGTCATTTATAGGAATGCCAATAAGCAAGCATTTCATCGTCGTAGTTTTCAGGACATTGCAGATGTCTTAAACAGGCTTCAGTAATATATTTTTTTATTTAAAATGTTCGTTATAATTGTTGGTAATTAGAGTTTGTTGAAATTGAATAACTTTGTATCTGAAAGATAACTTATTAAATTACAGATGTGTACATTTTAATGCAAAAAATAACTGTTTTGTGTTTGAATAAAATATGTTTTAAAGATAAAATGTTATTAATTGTATTTGTTTCAGTCTGGTCTTCAAAGTGGTAACTTAAAATTATGCGAATGTCTTAGACTGATGTACAGTATTGGTAAAGTATTAAGTATATTACCTATAGATAGTACAATGCAATATCTTAATGTTATACTCGCTCCTTTTTTCGAAGATATACAAAACCTGCTCAGTGCTAATTCGGTAAGTTTAAGTACAGTAGAAATTTAAAATTTGTTCTTTAAAAATTCCTAATCAAAAAATACCTGTAACACGTTGACCCCGGCGCGCCATTGCGTCTTATCATGTTTTATCGGGCGAGGTTTTTTACACCTTATTATTATTCATCTGTTACGTGCAAAATTATCAGGTACCTGGTGCTATCAGTGCTTGTCATAGCAACGAGTAAATAGGTTGTCATAGCTTACATATAATGCGGTAGTGTTCGATGGGCAACCGTACATGTACCGTCTGTGGTACAAGCCGGCATCAACATGTTAAAAATTATACTCATTTGAGTGACATTGTTAAGAAAAGTTCTGTGCTTGAAATGAATTATAACTGTAATAAAATATACTGTTCAGTTATTGAACTATAACTTGCAAAGTAGGTGGATATGATATAATCATGATTTAATTCTAACTGATTTTTAGTTTATAAAGTCATGCTTCGTATCTTTTTTAAACCATATTAAGATATAGATACGTTAAAGTTTAGGATCTATGAACAATTTTAATCTCGACATTTTGTTGGTAAGGACGTTTTCGAGGTACTGAGACCAAGAAAATGGATTTTGAAAAAATGCCCGGGTATAATATATTTCACAAAAATGTAAATATACAATTAGAAATGACATCTAAATGTATATTTAACACATTTATAGTTTACTGCTTTAAATTGTTGAACAATGGATCGTATTGTAAAATATTAAATGTAATGTGCGAAGAGTGCAAAATTTATCCTAGTTATATGCTTGTTTAATTCTTGTTTCTACAGCTTCTGCTACCAGCAATAATCAAATTTGTTGCTGTTACAGCCACAAACTTCTGTCTTTTTAAAATTTTTGGTTTTATGTGTAGTTTACTTTTAGTATCTTAAGTTTCTTTGTCCTGTATTGACAGTTCGGATTCATTTATATTTTTTACTTTCACCATCACTACAACTTATTATTAACTTATTGTATTTTATTGTTACATATTACATTTAGTTAGGGTTACCAACCGTACTCTTTTTGGCAAGTAAAATTATGTACTTTTTTAAGAAATGTCCTCTATTTGGACTAGGTCGAGTTGGTACCTCTACATTTAGTCATAGTTTTTGCATGTAGATTATTTTACTATGTATATTGGGGGAATCCCGTAAATAAATAAACTTGCTTGATTTATATTTTTATAGATGCTTCAATGATATTTAAGTATATCGCCCAACTTTGCATATCTTTTTATCGCATTTGCGCGCATCCAAAACTCCTTTCTAAATTATAATTATTTAGAAAATAGCTGTTGTCAATAACTATTATCTTAACACAGTATTGCCAAATACTATCTTCTGTTCTACCTCTTAGGTCATTTTAGGCGCCTTGATACTGTCATTGATATTCCAAGTAAATTTTCGATTCGAATCTCCCTACTCGAAAGGTAACATGTTGAAATTATACTTAACCTTTAACGCTAACGTGTGATCTGTGAGAATCCGGCTGTGTTGTTTGACTTTTTGCGGTGCGATTTTTTCTCCGCAGTGGGGGTTCATGTACCTTTCAATGAGTGAAGTACTTTCTTGTGTGTACGCTGGCTTTGTGAACGGACACTTTGTTTTTAGTAGAGCGCACTCATCGGTCTCAGAGGCCTCACGTTAGCGATTACCTGACAAAATCTGACAGTTTTTGGAAATTTAAGAGATTCAGCCGTATGATCGCGATGAAGATGTCGCGCAAGAATTCATGGAGAAAGTTCCGATGCGGTTTCCTCCGATAATGAAACCAGTTCCAAAAGTGAGCCAGAAAAGTTTTAACGTGGAGAAAACAAGTTTTAGTGGTAAGATTTTTAGTGTTTGTATGATAGGATTGTTTTTAGAGATATTATTTTTTTTAGGTGTAAAGATGAACCCCCTGTAAATGTTAGAACTAGACAGCATAACATTGTTCTTACGCTACCTGGATTACGTGCCAAAGCAAAGCAACTCTGTATAAATCCAAATCCCGAAGATGGTTGGTCAATGCTTTTTTCACAAGACATGGTCACAGAAATAATTAATTGGACAAACATAAAAATAATGAAAGCCAGGCAAAAGTACAAAAACCCAAATAGCCCTGTACTAGTCACTGTTGCTACAATCGAAATAAAAGCTTTCATGGGTTTTTTGATATATTCTGCTGTTTTTAAATCAGGAAATGAGAGCATCGAATCTTTTTTTGGCACTGATGGCAGGCCGAGATGTTTTTCGATGTACAATTTCAAAATGACGTTTTGCATTTCTTCTTACTGTGCTTCGCTTTGATGATGCTACAACTCGAAAACACAGACAAGATCAAAGAGACCCAGTACCGCAATTTCACAGATTTTTGATAAATTTATTGATAATTTACAAAGTGCCTTTTCTCTTGGAACAAATATAACAATCGACGAAATGCTGGTTGCTTTCCGAGGTCGTTGTAAATTTCAAATGTATATGTCAAAAAAACCTGCCAAATATGGGGTAAAAATTATATGCCTTACTGATGCCCGTAACAGCTAACTCTACGACTCGTATATTAATTCTGAGAAAGATTCAATATTGTTGACTGGAACTGAAAAACAGTTGTAAATTCCCACCCAAACTTTCATTGATTGTACAAACCAATCCAAATGACAAATCGCAACATAACTGCTGACACTTGTTCAGCTCTGTGCAGGACTTAAAAAAGAGGATTAACGTATGTTGGAAGTGTTAGAAAAAAATCAAGTGGAAATTCCACCACAATTTCAAGCCAATAAAAATCGACAAGTAAAAAGTAGCCTGTACGGATTCAATAACAACTTAACTTTAGTTTCGTATGTTCCGAAATTATCAAAGTCTGTAATTTTCATTTCATCCATGCACCACAAAATATCAACAGATTGGATTTCCGAAAAACTTGAGATAATTGAGTATCATAAGTCGACTAAAGGTGGCCTATGGTTTTTTTTTCGCACTGCTAGATATAAGTACGATTAATGCTTATGTTCTTTTCTCAAGTTACAAGGACACTGAGAGTAGATTTTTAAAAAATGTTAGCCGGAAGTGTTAGTGCTGCCACATTGGGAAAAGAATGGTAAATTCCAAATTACCTAGAGAACTGCGAATGAGTATTGGAAGATTATGTCGTAAAAACGACAATAGTGAAGTTGAAAATAAAGCCTAAGAGGGCCTTGAAAAAAGAGAAACATGCTATGTCTGTCCACCAAAACTTAAGCGGAAGACACGGTATACCTGCTGTTCCTGCAAAAAGCCCATTTGTCTTCAGTATTCGAAAAAAAAAATGAGTGCGCTAGATTAAGAAATGAGTGAATTTTAAAGTCTATTTGTTGAATGAATTTTCATTTTTTGTTTGCTTAAATTTGTTTTTAGTTAAAAATGATTTAAATTAAATATTTGACAGTAATACACCATGTTTTATTTTAATTATTAGATTAAAGTAATAAAAAAAATAGGAGTCTGTCAGACCTCACGTTGGCGGCTATGTTCCGCTTCAGCATGTTAGTGGTTAAAGGTTAAACTTAACATTGTAATATATGTGGTAAACAACAAAGGAAAACTACTTCATCCATCTGAATAAAATCCCCCACAATTTTCCTGTGATTTTATTTAAAGTAATATTTAAAATACTTGCGTGGTCCATGAAATGTTTTCGAGGTCTGCATATGACACGTTAAACTGCGGTCCACGAGCTGTGAGTTTGCAACTACTGTTATAATTTAATTTAAATTATTACATCATTTCTTAGTTTTATATGATTCTAAAAATATCATAATTATTTTAACTGCTTTGAAGTGATTAATTTCATTTTCAGGATTCTGGAGTAGTTGTTAATCTAATTACTAAGTTAAAAATGGTATCTGCACTATTTGGAGCATTTCAGCCCCAAGAAAATGGTAATGGTAGTATAGAACATCCTTTACAAATTGTTGTAAGGAATACAATGAGTTTATACAAGTCAATTAGTGTAAAATATCATAACAACGAAGAACTAATAGATGTGAGTACTGTGTGTATGCTATCATTTCAATAAAAAGCACATTTACTTATTAACATTTGTTTTCTAACTATTTAATCTCAAAGCAAGTAATATTACTGGAAGGAATGAGAATTAGTCTTTCTGCTTATGTTCTTCGTAGTAAATTGTCAAAAGTACTAGTTTTGCGAATTTACTTTGGGCTCCAAATCATCTTCGAAATCTGCTATATTGATATATAACTAATGTAATGATTTGAAATTTGTCTAAGTATACAGGCCATATATATGACGTGTGGATATTTAATGTTCTAGGTGCTCTGCGGATTACTTAAGCACTTTTTAACAGTGTTATTAGGAGACGCGCGTCCTTTGTTGCCTGATATTTTAGACATATTGCTGGAAATTCATCGACGCACGCCGCAGCCGGCAGTGTTTCTTGTGGCAAAAACAGCGATGATTTTATTTGGTCGTGAACCGATCTACTGTGATATGGCCCGCATGCTTTTAGCTGAAATTGTTGGTTCTGTCTGGCAAATGTGCATGTTGACTGGTGTTCAAGCAGTTATGTTATCAGGTAATAGTGTCAGTTGCTTTTTTTCTTCTTAAAATTGTTTGTTATTCCTTTTGAACAATTAATCATAGTGAACAAATAATCACAACTTTAGATTAAATACATGTATTGAGATAATCCTAGTCTAATCCTACAATGAATTATTGATTACCATTACGAAAACTATTCATATGATTTATTATTTTAGATTCTTCGAATGAAAGTA
Organism: Adranes taylori; assembly: GCA_009867245.2. Taxonomy (NCBI): domain Eukaryota; kingdom Metazoa; phylum Arthropoda; class Insecta; order Coleoptera; family Staphylinidae; genus Adranes; species Adranes taylori. Next base: position 19,837 of record WYDF02135835.1, read on the forward strand.
TACGATCACCATTATCCGAGAAGTCAGATCTGATCGGAGGTTTCTTCAATATGCTCGCTCAAGTTGTCAAAAAAGTTCCAGTATTATTAACTGATGGAACAGTAGATACCACAGCATTATTTGAATGTGGTAAGAACATTATTTAAAATTTCGTAGCTGTTTTTACTAGCTCTTCGTAACAATTATAATTTAAATAGAATCTATAGTGCATCTGCTTTTATTGACAAGCAAACATATTGACAGATATTAAATTAATAGGTACATAATATCAATTATAACAAATGCCTTAAAAAATTGCTACTTCCAGATGTATGGCGCCATTTTACCCATTATTATTATAAGGGATCATCAGCAACTTCTTTATTAGAAGTCCGAGATTAACTCATACTAGCAGAGTGTTGCTCGAAATGAAAATTCGTATTATGAATTATTAGTTTTTGAATGCAACCCGCTTTACATTGTTTAAGAGGTTCTAATGGCTCTATAGTATGTCTACATAGCAATTAATATCCTGTTTCAATGTTGCCTTTGTCATTACTTGTCACTGATGATGTTGTAATACCTATATGAACAACTACTTCAAAAATCATCAATTACTAATTTCATCTACAAATATAAAACTGGTTGTATTCAAAAACTAATAATTCATAAGACGAATTTTCATTTCTAGCAACACCCGGCTAGTGGCTTAGTGACTAAATCTCTGACTCCTAATAAAGAATATGCTGATGATCCCTTATAATAATGGATGAAATGGCCCCATACATCTTGAACTAGCCGTTTTTAAGACATTTGTTGTTATAATTGATATTATTTACCTATTAATTTAATTATAATTTTATTTAATATAGTTCTCATATATTATCATCAATTTAGAATCATGTATGTTGAACATTTTTACTATTTACATTATATTGCAAGTATCTCAATCGCATTCATCACTCAATTGGTTTTATATACACGTTTATATTATATGAAATTACATTCTTCAGTTTTATGATCAGTTGAAATTTCTTCAACCAGTGGTTAAATGTGTCAATACAGTCTCAAATTGAGCACTATAAGCAAAATAAGTATCAAATTCATTTCTTGCTGTTATGTACTAGTATTATGGCGTAAACAACTTATGCTAGAAAATTTCTAACATTATACTAACACAGTGTTAACATCACTAATAAATTTCAGCTATGATCTGTATGTCCTTGCCTGAAGTTCAAACATTGAAAGTATGTACATCGTATTTGGTTAATTTTATATCACAAAGTAGAGAAATTGGCAAAGCGAATGTTATTCAAACTCATGGAGAAAATCTAGTCAGAAAGATATTATTATGTTTGGGTAAGTTCTCTTTAGTGTACACATAGTTTGATATGTAATTTCTATTCCAAAGCACTCTTATCTGCCCCCAGATAGATATCTATCTATGAATAGTACAGTCCGTTCACACAGGTTAATTACAGTGCGTTAAAAAGCACACACTGAACCATCAGTATCTACTGACAAATCAGCATTAAAGTGAAAGGTGTAAGTAATCTATTGGCCTGCTGTGTCAATGGAGTATAGATACTACTTAGGGCAAAGAAACAGGAAACCTTATTAGTCGCTCATGTAATCAGTGGGTGAATAATTACTGACAGATTACATTTTTTAATTTATTAAGCACATTCAAATTAATTTAGTTTACTATTAACAATTACAATTACTTAGGTTGTCATTAGTTTTGCCTGTATTGTGGGCTTGGACCTGTTTGGTATAGTGATATAGTAATACAATACAACATGAGTATATTATTATATAGTCAATGTAGTCATTGAAAGAGATTTCATGATCAATTTTAATACAGAATAGTTTGTATAAGCTAGAATTAGTATTCGCTTAGTATTTCCTATATTTAATTTTACATATTCAAGATTTTTCTGATCTTTTTAATAAAGGTATTTATTTTTACATCTATAATATTGCTTTTGTTGTTAATCTCATTTGAGATCGTTTAAACTGTATTCGATAGAGAGTTTAGTCTATAGTTTGTTTTGTGATGACTTCACTTTCGTAGAAAAGGGAGGTTCCTTAGAGTTTGTGATTGTGGATAAAATGAAAAAGCTGATAAAATGTAGGGCAGTAGATGTTGCCATTTAGTATTTTGTATCTAAAAAGGAGTTCAAAAGAATGTCTACGTTCCTTTAATAAATGAAGGATAAAATATTTTCCTTCATTTATTAAATATAAAAAAATTCAAAAATATAAAAAAATTTACACACATATAAATAAATCATATTAAATTAATATAAATAAGTGTTCATAGTTTCCATCTTCAAACTTAACATTTGCTTTAATACATAGAAATTACAGCATTTTTCTTTGGGTTCTTTCGATCCTGTCTACGTGTATATTGTACAGTATGGACTAAATTATAGTTCTTTTGGTGTACTCGCATCGTACGACTCCAATAAGCGTGCTAGGAACACATTATAGTGATACTTCTTAAAAATAACACTTTTACACGATCTGAAAGAGTTTAATTTACAAAGAGGAAAATAATAGGTGTAAGGCGTAAATTACTACACGCAAATAAAAAGTAAGAATCTGAAACTTTGTGTATAATGAATAATACATAAATTGTTAACAACAAATTTTGCACTGTATGGCATCGTTGTAAAAGTATTTAAAACTGCTTCGCAGATCACGTATTAATAGCGCTCTTGTTGGGCTCGTATAAAGCGTTCTTTTTATACATCCTATAATACGCCAGGTTCGAGGAACTATATAGTCAATGTGGTCATTAAAAGTGAAATTTGTATCAAAATAACACGCAAATCTTTAATTGATGAGATAATTCCTAAGTGCCATGGTTACACTCAACCTATACATTAGTATAATGCTTTGAAGTTAATATAATCATTTGTGGCGTGGAAAAATGGTAGCCCACTCGGGAATCGAATCCGAGTCTCCCGATTTTCGGTCTGATGTTTTCACCACTAAACTAGCGGGCCACGAGTTTTAAAGCACAAACGGTTTTTATATGTGTTATACTCATATATGAGATGGTTACAATATGTAACTTTTATAAACAAGTAATTATGGAAGATACCACTATTACCTTCGACGCTTAGTATTTGCTTCT
>WYDF02135946.1:0-22957 GCA_009867245.2 Adranes taylori
CGTATAATTTGTTTTATTTAATATGTAAAAAGCGTTATACAACCAATACAATAGGATAAAAACAAAGTATTATAAACAATGAAAGTCGTCTAACACATTGATATTATTCATGTACGCATTGAATAATTTAAAAATTGTTTTAGTATTAACACTAGTTGTAGACCATAAAAATAAATCATCATAAAATTGTTTATATACTGCTGGGATATATTGAATCACCTTGATATCTTCAGTTTTTTTTATTGATTGGCTGTTTTAAAGAATAGGCGAGAAAACTTGGTGCTTTTCAAACATTCAAAATACAAAAGATTTGTAAATATCGAAGTAAAAATCAAAATAAGAAAAGAGTCAATCAATGTTTAACATTTTTAAAACGATGAATATATACCACATTTACATTATATTTAACGCAGGGATATGGAAATGTACAAAAGTAGCAATTAAACGTATAGAATCAAAAGAAGGTAATCCAGAATCTTATAACGAACAACTTAAGCAGTCTATAACAGAATTGCACTGTTTGAATGCATATAGACACGATAATATTTTACCTATATATGGGTAAGTTTTTTCATTTCAAGTTTGTGATTTTTAGTAACTGAAAAAAATTGATATTTAACAAAATATTTTAGAAATTTGTTTTAAATATGTTCGTTTTTTCAATTTGCTTTGCAATGCATGCTTTAGATTATGAGTTCCAAATTTGCGGGCCTAGAAACTTCTGAATGCGGTTCGCGAAGTCTAATTATTATTTCATGTTTTGTTTTGGGCTATCAAACGTTTGGGAATTAAGATATTTGGACAGTCTAGACAAAATTTCGGAATTCCTACTTTGGATCATTGGAAAATGAAATTTTCTAATGAACCTTAGTATGTTTTAATTCTTTTCTTGGGTTTTCTTTGATTTAAAAGTAATTATATCCATCTATTAACATATTTTTGTCTTTTATTTTTAGTTATAGCATTAGAGGTCCACAGCCTTGTCTAGTATATCAATACATGGCTGGGGGATCATTAGATAAAAAACTTAGAACTAAAGACTCTACAAAACTGTTGAACTGGAAATCAAGGCTTAATATTTCTATAGGTACTGCAAGGTATGTATTTAAAATGTTTTGTAATAGTATAATGTCTTATAAAAGTACTTTTCAATGTTTTTAATAATAAATTTGAATTAGAAAATAATTATTGACGTAGAAATGGAGTATGCGAAAATAAAAAGGAATGTAATTGCATTGAGTGAAATTGGAGGTGCAAATTTTATTACATAGGTAGTGAGAGGTTTAGAGAGTTAAATATTTATTCATGGTGTTGAACTTTTCATCAATATACATCGTACCTCCGATATAGAAATTTGTATAAGGTGGAAGTTCAACAATTATTGTTATTCAGGGTCTACGAATACATTTGCAAGGGTTAAACGCAAACTCAACACATTGACGGTTCATTGTAGGAGTGACTTATGTTCCACATAGTGGCTCTCTAGATTTAATTGTAGTCAGTCCTAGTAGTTTAGGAAAAATTGTTGAATATACACATAGACTTTTTCAAAATCGTATTTCATATATAACTTCACGTTTCGGTTTCTTTTTTCATTTTGTAGTGCATACTTTTTTGTGCTATTTTTTTCATGCTTTTATATTTATTAAAAGATGTAGTGTTTGTGTATGAGTTTGAGTACATAGTGTATGAGTTTGTTGGCTAAAAATCTATAGAATGACGAAATTCGATTGTAAGTCTTGCTAGATTAGCCAATAGAACTCACATAATTAATATTTAATGATATTGTCACACCCCGAAAAATAGGCTAGTGACTAGGGCTTTAACTCAAAAGATATAAAAGCATAATTAAAGATTCATTTTAAAGTAAGTAATTTTAATGAAACATTTAGATGACTAGGCAAAACATTCTTTTTATTATTTATTTAAAGGGCAAAATGTATAGCTACAATTTAATTCAATGTACTTCATTCTACTATTAATTTTGATAACCCTTCATCTTAATGAATAATTATTAAATCTAAATAAAGTTGAAATTAATTAGCAACAAAAGAAGTGCTTAATTTAATCTATGAAATTTAGAGACTTTGTGATCAGTTAGGTAAGCTCTTAGAATTCCTATTATTATTAATAAATTTCCAAACATTCCTTGGATCTTCGTTAATTTTAGCTTCTGTGCTGGAAATGTATCCTTGATAACATTGAAAATACAACCTCTTGCAGTGATCACGTAGCGAATTCATGATAGTCCGAAACATTATTCGTTGATTTAAACTTCATATGAGCGATCTTCTTCTTAGTCACAGCATCCCGGAGTTCCTTGGAGAACCAACAAGGGTACTTTGATGGCTTGAACATTTTCACTGGAACTTATTCAGAAATGATGATGTTTAGATGTGTGTGTGTGTATCATATATGGTGCTGTATTCACATCTTTGTTAAGAAACATATTTTCCCAGTTGGCAGCTCCAATCAAGTCATTGATCGGAGTAGCGCATGAGAGAGAAGGATGATGCTTAGAAGTATTTAATATAACTTCAACAGCTGAATCAACTTTTATATCTTGTATATGAGAAAAAATAAGATCCAGGTGTACATTTCTTTCATTAGAGAGCTCATTAATATGGGATAAGTGAAGATAACTAAAGCAATCCGCTATAGAGCATGCTACATCACTGTTAAAATTATCCCTTAAAATCACTACTAAGTTAACGTTGTCCCAAGTAGCTTTTGGTATATTATAATCACCAAAAAGAAATAATTTATCATTCGGCAATTTATCATTTATATTTTCAACGTTTCTGCAGTGATCCTCATAAATAATGGAAGAGGATGATGGAGCTATAAATATATGCATCCGAATATAAACTGTTCATCATTAAGACTAACATGAGTAACGATATTCTCAATATTATTCATAGCGTGTTGAATAAGTTTCGATTTTAAATTTTTTTTTAACCAAAATTAATACCCCACCTCCTCTTTCAAAAGAACTGTTATTACTATTTCTGTCGAGCCGTTAACAATTGTAGTTTGAGGAGCAAAATTCTGAAGACTCAAGATGCTTTCGTTCAACCATATCTCACAGATCAAGATTATATCATAGTAAGTATTCATATTAATTAAACCTAGTTTGAAGTTGTCCGTCCTGGTTCTAAAGCCACCACCATTTCGATAATATATATTGAGGGATTGTTTCAGTTGTTTCTTGGCTTATTAACGATTCTTGGGCTCCGTTTTATGTATTGTATTAATGAATCCATTTCACCATTATTTATTCTTATGGTTAATTCTTCTTTTCATTTCTTGTAAAATTGTCTCTGCTTCTGTGTTTGGTCCGAACTAATACTATATATAGCGACTCTAGGAACTTTCTTATTTTTCAATACATCAAGAACATCCCGTCGACTCTTCAACACCAGCTTGAGTGGCCTAGGTTTTCCATCACCCTGATTTTTGCCAATCCTTATAACTTTATCAATCTCTTTATAAGTTCCTACCTGATTAAGAATTTCTTTTGCAGATTTAAGATCATAATCAATTCTATCATTTAGAACAGGATTAGTTGACTCTTCGACATTGAAAGAATAATATTGTTAGCTCTAACTTTTATATCATGAAATTCATTGAACCCAGATTCCATGTCAAAACTCTGACTCATTGTTGAGTTATTGCACTTCAGTGTTTAATTGCTGTTTAATTTCAGATACTTACTTGATAAGCTTAGGAACAGAACGGAGACCTTTTTAATTTCCTCCTTCTTTAATTTTTTTATTACAACTAGCACAAGCCATAATGATAAGTAAGGCTATGTTTTATGTTTCCTCAAAATGTTTATGTTGAATTAATAGAAATAATGTTTAGTATAATAAAATACATCTACACTCAATCGCCAATCACTAATTTGATGTTAATTTTAACTAATTAAGTGTATGTAAACAAAACAAAAAAATTGACTTGTTACATCTTTGACATCTGTCACATCTTGCCTCGCAAGTCGTCGACGTTACTATAATTGGGTGTTTAACACCAATCTAAGCCAAAATTATACACTCTAGTGAGGGTAGGTACAGAACTATTGTCACATGCGCAACATGTCCGAATTCATTGATGTTGCTGTTGTCGAGTGACTAAGACCAGCGAAAGTGGGAATTGAAACACCACAGTGGAATCACCACTGTAAGACACGTAACACCTTAGAGTCCGTCGGTGTTACTATTATCAGGTGGTTAAGACCAGCATAAGCTAGAATTATATGTTAGTGACGTAGGAAATAGGTTGGAGGTAAGATGGGAAGAGAAACAAAGCTATTAAAAATTACTTATGATGGATGGTATATAAAATCGCTCACCAGATGTGTTACTAGGTCGGTCACTGGCTGTTGCTCTGCTCATTGTCTCGGTTTGGCTGTCTTAGCTGGTCGGTCCACAGCTGGCTGCTGCTGCTGGACGACTTATCTTCGAATTATCAACATTATCTTCGAGTATATAGACGGGAGCCTTTACTCGACTTTTGCTCTTTTATACGAGTCAGTGTGCAGTCGACCACATATTATTTTTCGATCTGGTACGATCTCCCCTTATTACAGTGTAATCACTTGCATATATCCATCAATATTACGCAAGTCTCCTCTTGACGCCATTACTCACACGTTACAGTAGAACGCAGCAGTCTATGCAGTAGCGACAACCAGCCAAACATACTATTTTGTTCTCGATGTGGTCTCCACAGAAAGCAGTGAAGTGAGTTTACGCCGCTCGCATATACACGGAAAACGTACGTACATATTATTCATACCCAACGTACATATTTACACATACCTAACACGGCATCAGCAAAGCGACCGACAATATAACTCTCTGCTGCATGCGATTATATAGGTGTTCAATTTAATTCCCCTACTTCTACCTAACATACATACGGTGCATGACGCGTTTGCATGTAGTAGCAATAGCGGTGTAGAAAAATACGTTCGATCAACTTACAACAGCAGCAGAAATCATATTTATTTATCTATTTAATTTTTTTCACGGATTGGATAAATATTATCTACTATTATATAAATGCGTTTATATTTAATAACTAGCTTCGCCCAGTGTGGTATTTTTACATAATTTATTTATTTAATCAATTTATTTTAAGTCTCGTAACATGCTTTGTTACAAGATCAATATTATATTATTGATCTTGTAACAATAATACAATATTGTTTTGTGGTTTACGATGAAATAATGCAGAATACTCAAAATTTGAAATCGAATGCTATTGATTTATCACTATTTTATTCAAAATTAAAGTGTCCTCTTATAATTTTTTTATGATACTTGCTTATATATTTCTATTTTAGTATTTTTTTATTATATTATAGAGGCCTTCAATATTTGCATACGAATAGCAGTAAACCGTTGGTTCATGGTGATATTAAATCTGCTAATATTTTATTAGATCCTTGCAATCAGCCCTGTATTGGTGATTTTGGTTTAGCTCGTGAAGGTCCTGCAGATGGTCTCACTCATCTTACGGAAACTCGAGTTGTCGGAACACAGCCCTACTTACCTGTAGAATTTCTAAGAGGCAGGAAAATGTCTACAAAAGTTGATACCTACAGGTTAGTTTCATAACTAAATTTGTAAACAATCAATTTTATAAGAAATTATTATGTAACTTTTAACAAATCTACTTTTTCTAATATAGAGAAATAGTAGTTTATTTCTGTATATATAAAACATAGACTATAATATATACCTGGATGAATGGGAATGCGTTTAGGCAGATTGGCCGCTGGCTTTAACCCGCATCCACTGCGACGAGGACTGTGGGACTCAAGTGCCTCTAAGGAACACGTAATACCCACTAAATTCGCCCCTTTTACCTAGGACAGTACTGCAGTTGCACGCACAGTTTGCCATTTATTTGGAGATCTCGGAGAGATGTTTTTGCCTATTTGTCTGTATCTGTTGTTTTATTCCGTGTGTCGTCCGGTATATTCATTTATTCATTTACGTTGGCTTCTTTACTCGTACCCAAGTGGGAGCCGTTTTCAAGGCGTTCTGTCTCACGCAATATGTCACGGTATATCTTGTCACTTTCCCAATTTTGTTCTGATGCTGCCATGCGATTGATTAAGTTTTCAGTATTTTTGCCATACCACCAGGCGCTCAAATACTTTAGCCAACGTGTTACGCAAGCAGATTGGACGGTAACTGCGATGTACTTGGTCTGTCTTGGGATTTGCCTATTTTTGCTTCAGGACTATTTTTGCTTGTTCTCTTTGCGGTTGCTATGTCTTAAAATTGAATATTGTGCGCTCCGCCGAGTCCTGCTCTTGGGCATCTCTCCTGTGCAGGCACATTGTTGTCGTTTTCCTGCTGTAGGTAGGATGAGAACAGACTATATCCGCTTAATACCTGCATTAAATAGTAGCTTATTGGCCTGCGTTTGATTTCACACCAGATTCTGACATTTCGGATCAGTTTATATGTCCAGCATCCTTTGGTAGAGTAATCCCATTTATTTTATCAACGATCATATAGTCTGTAGGAGCTCTTTGTGTCTTCTTTGTTTTTTGCTTTAGACCTCGCTTTAGAACGGGCTTCATAAATTTCAGTCCGCTCTTGGGCCAGAAGAATTATCAGAGGAGCCCCGGCAATCACACACAGAGCATTATTTGAAACTGTTCTATAAGCGCGTGTTGTGCCTATTAGGCCTATTTTCTGCACTTTGGCCAACATATTAACCATTCTTTTTGCACAGATGGCTTTAGTTCATATTGGTGCCACGTAAAGCATGACTGATTCTATGACGCTAAGTAACACTTTGTACTTTTCTGACCTATCGTCTTGGACATCAGCTTCTTTAAATTCGTGGCAAGAACCATCGCTTTCGTAGATGTTACTCGTATATGTTAGGTAAAGGTAAAGTTTCTGCGTAAGATGACCCCTAAATATTTAATTGGTTAGCCATTCTGATTCACATTTTGGTCATAAAAAGGCGAGGATGTTGCTCTTTCCCTTTTCCGCTAAACATGATTGCAACTTTTTCTAAGAAGCTACTTCTAAATCATTTTTTAAGAGCTGACTCAATTCTTTGTAACTTTCTACCTATTGCAAGCAGGGCAATGTCATCGGCGAATCTAATCAATTTGATTTCATTAAGTAGTTTGTTTTAAGGGAGGATCATACAATCAGTTCCATAGCAGTGGACCTAAAACGAATCCCTGCGGCACTCCGGAAGATAGCACCTTCTCCCTACTTCATTCAACTGGTGGATATCTTAGTACTCTGGCTGAAATAATCGTCTAGATAGTAGATTAATTAAGTAAGAAGGAACCATTATATTTTGCCAGCTATCAGAATTAAACGCATTTCGTACATCTAGAGATATCATTACGCATAGTTCCTACCTACTTGTTGTTCCATCCATTAACCTCTGGTTCTACTGTTCTTGCTATCTCCTATAGTGCATCGATGAAAACCATATTGGTTAGGTGCTAAGCCATCTTTATCTTTTAGCCAATTTTCTATACATGCCACCAGGCGCTCAAAAATATTTTAGCCAATGTGTTACGCAAGCAGATTTGACGGTAACTGCGATGTTCCTGGTCTGTCTTGGGATTTGGTATAAGAACCAATGTGACTTCTTTCCAGAGCCTTGGAAACTTTTCTTTGGTTATAAAAATATGAAATATCTTCAAGTGTGGCTGAATTTACTTCATCTAGAATTTCGTTGGTTATGCAATCTGAGCCCGATTTCAATCTGGGTGTTGGATTCCCCAACTCTTGTGTTAGTGAATGGTTTAGCGTCTGTTATTCCGGTCAGTTTGTAGCCCAAACGGTTCATGGGCGGGCGTGCCGAAAATAGTGTATTTACAATATCTTCCGAGTCGGGTATGTAATTTTTTGGTAACAATCTTGTACGCATTACCATACGGATTATCATTTTGTTCCTGAAGCAGGTTCTCCCAGTGGCTCTTCTAAATTTCCTTGATTGTAGTGTACATGATCTACTTTGTAGCCTTCGAGGCTGCCCTCTTTTCATGATAAGCTATACCTTTTCTTTTCAGCTTCCTCTGAAAGCGTCGTCGCAATGAACAGGCAGCGCTCCTAAAATGCTGTTTAGTTTATTTATCATTGTATAATAAAACACTAAACTATATAATATATAGTCTATTTTTTTCTTTTATGTAACAAAGATTAATCTAGGCTGGAGCAGTTCTATGTTAAATAAAATAATTCATGGTATGACGGTTTTCTTATCGTCCCACTGAAACATACATTTAAATTGTGTATATCATAGCCAGTTTATTTTATTGTACAAAACGTTTATATATTATAGCCTATTTTATGATATAAAATTGGCTCACTATATAATCTGTTTGTCTTATATTTAATCAGTTATCATCACTCAATTTGCCGCTAAATATTATGAATTTATTTTTTCTGTCTTTTATTTTTAGTTTTGGTATTGTTTTATTTGAAATAGCCACAGGCCTGCATCCTTTCGACAAAAATCGGCCTGATAAATATCTCAAAGATCATGTTATCAATTTTCTCATTAATAATTCTATCTCCACATCTTCAAAAAGTACAAATGTTGAAAATGTTACAACGTAAGTTTATTATATCGATAAATTAGTTGTAATATAAATTTATATGGGGTTGAAACGTTGGGTTGCATTCTTTTTGTGAAAGAAAATAAATTTTAACGTTTTTTTATAATTGTAGAAAATCATCTGAACAACGCATTTCAAATCACACAAGTCTTAAGGATTCGCGATGCTCAGGTGGCGATGAGATTTTTAAAGGTCTTATCGATATAGGTCGTGCCTGTGTCAATAAATTGCCAAAGGACCGACCAGAAATGGTTAGTGTTTTAATTGCATTGGAAGGGGTTGCACCAGAAGTTTTATAAATGGTATTAGTTTTTATTATTTTTGTTTTCTTTATTAATTGTTCAAACATTTATGGTAACTAGAATAGTTCCAAATATCTGATCATATAGTTTTGAATTATTCTTGACCTTGATTTAGAAACTCGATTGGTGAGAAATTTGTCTAGTTCTACTGTAATAAAATTTTAACTGAAAAAGGTGTTATCTTAATTTTTATTATTTAATAAACTATATGGTAAGTACAATCTCACTATTTTATAATGAAAATAAACAAAAAATAATCATAATGATTCATCAGTATGATCTTTTTTCGTATACGTATCCTGTCTGGTAACCACGAATTTCGACACTGTAAACAGTTCCACAGGGACTTCTTTGACCCAATCGGCCACACCATTCTTTTCCAACATATCGAGTGTTAGATCTTCAGGTATAATTATAGTTTGTTGTTGAGAACCTCTTCTCGAATTTAATTTTGAGTTTGATAGTTCACTGTTATTTGCTATAGGAGAATCTAAACAATTTTAGGAATTTTTATTAATTCTAATAATTTTTAATGGTAATTAATGATGAAAATTAAACCGAAGAAAACTTGAATAAAAGTTTGAAATGAATATGACCGAATAAAGTGAATAAAATTTTGAACTCTTGTAGTAAGCTGTGCATTAAATGAATGACATTACAAAATTGTTATGTGCTAATTTATGTATTTTTAATAGAAAAGTAATCAAAAAAATGGTGCACATAATGGACCAGACCAGAAGATAGTGAATACAATTATTTGAAAAAGAATCATACATTGTTCATATTTAGTTATTTATGAGTTATTAATGACACTTACTCATTGGACTGGTCCTCGTAGCATTTTTAGCTATTGACCAAGTAAAAACATTTTCTGTCATGCCATTTTGTAGTAGCGAAGGTGAGCCATTTGTTAGAACATTTCGTAGTGCGGATTCATGCATTGGTATATCTTCTAAACCATCACTAATATGCTCACTATTTAAAATAGCTTGGTTCTGAGATTGAAGTCTTGCTGTTGATGGATTTCTATTCCCTACATCGTTTTCTCTTCGGGTTAGCGTATTACTATGTGAAATTGATTTAGGTTGTAGTTTCACTGTATATAGAAATAAAGAATTTACCTTGACTAATAGATTTTTACAATATGATACAACAACAATGATTTATTAATCCCAATTTGTATTTACAATGCATTAATAACCAATACACAAGTAGATCATATTATTGAACAAGTCACAGAAATTAAGTTGTGGTTTGAATATTTTCATTGGTTCCTTAATGCTTGATTAGGTAGTTCTAAGGTTTGATTAGGTAAGGCTTGATTAGGAATTTCCATTTGAATTCATTTATGCCATATAACGATTTCAGATTCTGTGGTAACCTATTGTATAGCTTGACTCCCATATAGTCTGAGCCAGTCTGCGCTATTGTTAATATTTGTCTTTCTATTCTTATGTGATCTATTGTTTTTGTGTCATGCTTATGAATATTACCTGTTCTGTTGAAATTTATTTAAGTTTTGTTTCACGTATTTTAATACATGATATGTATGAAGCCCATATATAGTAAATATTCTTTCCTTTTGAAATAATTTCTGAAAGGCTTTCGTTCGGGTATATTGTACATTATACGAATAATCATTTGTTGTGAAAATTCTTTCCATATTTTGATTATTAGTGTCTCCCCATGTGATGATGCCATATCCTTATCCTTCTCCTGACCATATCCTCGTGGTTCCTTAGAGTTTGTGATTGCGGATGAAATAAAAGAGATGATGAAATGTCAGGGTAGTAGATGTTGCAATTTAGTATTTTATGTCCAAAGAGGAGTTTGAAATAATGTCTACGACCTTTTAAAAAATGAAGGCCAAAATATTTTAGTAAGTGTTCATAGCTTTCATCTTCAAATTTAACATTGGCTTTAAAGCATAGGAATTTCAGAAATTTTCTTTGGTTTCTTTCGATCCTGTCTAGATGTATATTGTACAGTGGGGACCAAATTATGCAACAATAATCTACAATCGCTCTTACGAGGGCAATGCATAAAATTGTTAAGCAGCGAACATGATACGCCCTAGAATCTTTTTATACACCCTAGAATACGCAAAGCTCGAGGAACTTTATAGTCAATGTGGTCATTAAAAGTGAAGTTGGTATCGAGAATAACATCTAAATCTTTAATATTACTAACAGTTTGCATCGATTATTATCAATACTATACTGAAATTGTGCGTTGACTTTTGTCTTCGAGAAGCAAACCTGTTTACATTTTTTTATATTAAAAGACAAATCGTTTGATACGCACCAGTTCTGTAAATTGTTTAAATCTTTTTGTAGTGTATTTCTATCTCTATTATTTTCATATTTTCGGAATACCTTTAGATTGTCGGCGAAGACTAAATCATTTCTAATGTCATTAATGAATAACAGAAATAGCATAGGCCCCAGATGTGATCCCTGTGGGGCTCCAGAAGGTACTGGGTAGGAACGAGAAAAATAATTTGTCTCCTGTTAGAAATATAAGAAGTTATCCAGTCCGGAGCCAAATCATTTATACCAAGCCGCTTCAGTTTGGTGAGAAGAATTTTGATGTTAATTCTATCAAAAGCTTTCCTGAAATCGGTATATACTGAATCTATAATATGGCCTTCTTCTAAAGTTTCAGAAATAAAATTAGCGTATTGGTACAAATTTGTTGTTGTACTTCTTCCAGGGAAAAAATATCTTGGGGATAATAATAATAATAAATAATAAACCCTAACGCAGGGCGGTTATGTAGGTCAGCTTAATAACTTCTGGGCCACTATAGCGTACCCACGTACCCGAATCGCTCAGGGAAGGAAAAAGATCTCATACCCCCAATGGCATGCTGACAACAAAAGGAAGCCATTTGTTGACGGCGTCTCCCTAGTCCCTATACTGTGAAATACCATCGGGTCTGTGGGCATCTAGCATCTGGCATACGATTTGGCTGGATATGCATCCTGAACACTCAAATATGTCGAAACAACATCTTCTGGACTACTTAGCCTATCTTAAAAGGCAGCACTATCAGCTATTGCGGGAAGATAATGATGAAGATGTAAATGATCCGAACAAGATCTGCGCAGAACCGGCAACTGCATATGATGATGCGCACGGATCCTCAAGTATACTACACTGAGTGTTTCTTTTTTTGGTACTGGTAATATATTCCTTTTTATTTACTAGATAATTTTAGTTTATTTAGGTAAATGCCTTCTTTAAACGATTATTATACTTAAAGATTTAAAGCTATGAACATTGCGGAATTTTAAGGCCTGGCGTTAATTATGTAATATCACAAGTATATGATACCCTTACGATCTTAAAAATATTATTTTTGTGTACAAAGGTTGCATAAAGTAGAAAATGAATAGAAGAAAGCGAGTTTTCGTCTATAAGAGTACACACCAAGAAACAGATGATGTATGTAAGAAACAGATGATGAAAAAGATGTTGCTGTTAGATTGGTCAAAAACTCTTATCGGCAAGTATTCTTACCATCAATAAGCCACTTTCATACCCGATGGAGTATAGTGTTTTCTTTGCGAAATTAATTGCTACCTCCTTTATGAAATTAATGTTTTATTTATTTTTTACAAGAATTAAAAATCAAATCTCCTGTATAAAAACTTTGTTTCTAAAAGCGACAATCGTAATAAATAAAAGAAATTTTATATTTATGTGGAATGGCTGACCAACAAAGAATGGATAAAATGAATTATTTTTAAAATCTGAATACATCTCTTCGAATATAACTGTATAGGTGTCCCTTTCAAAATGAATCATAAAACTTTCTTAACCAAATAAAGTATACATATCACTAGCCCTAACAACTATATATTGGGACAAAATAAAATACATATATAATTAAGCTATTTGAGGTTTTTTTTCTAATAACGTTTTAATTTAATACTATGTAATTAGTTACAGCACGTACGAAGAAAGGTTGCTTCGGGTGCGCAGGTTAAGTGTGTGCATTCGGAAACTGCCAACAACTAAACAATAGCTAAATGCTTATCCCAAGCTTTACCAGTGACGTATAATTTGATTTGTGTGAAGAAATAAAAAGCACAAAATGTTCTTGACTTATGATACAAATAGAGCATTAAAACGACTATTTAGATACATAACATTTTTATTGCAAGTAAGGACGAATTGGTTAATTAACTGGTTATTGGTTAATTTATTTTATGGAGTTCTTCTGATGTAGTTTAGCAACCACTGTTATCAAATTTACAATTAGATGAGTGCTCATCTGACTTTGGGACAATCTTTTATCGTGAGATCTGTAATTAGCAACAATTGAGGCCAAGCAGCAACATAAAAAACAAAATACTTATTCTATCATCTCTGACAAGAAAAATATCTATTTTGTATGGCAACTGAATATTAGGACATAGCACCAATTTTTATTTCTAAAATGGAGTAACATCTCCCTTATATTTTGTGATAGCTCGAATTGGGTTGGGGGGCATGAAATCATCTAAGGATCTGTATGTTTTAGGAACAAATCTATTCCAAATTTGCTCTATTTTGGTTTTAAGTTCTGGTACTGTCCGTTGTGAGTTATTTCTCAATCTTTGTTTCATTTTATGCCACACTGGTTCAATGACATTAAGGTGAGGACGGCTGGAAGGCCAAGAAAGAACATTAACGTTGTGGTCATTTACGTTTTGCAAGTATTTTTTGATGTTTTGCAACATTCACGGTGCCGTAAATGAATTCAAAGCATCCTAATCCTCACGTTTAGTGTGAATCATGTGTTTGTGGTAATCATCAACACCTACGTCGAATTTTGATTCGTCGCTAAAAATTACTTTGGACCAATGTCTACTGACGAAGAAAATTTAGATTTTACCCATCTGAGCTTAGCTTTCTTTTGTTTTTCCGTTAACAGTGGCTCTTCCTTTGCCCATAAGAAAACAATTTTTTAAATACACTTTAATTCTTACATGTAATTCAATCTTATAAAAATAAAACGTTAGTCGACATTTATGAATCCATTGCCGACTGGATACCCTTGACAGATTTAATCTAGTTTCGTGATTACATTCAGGCGTAATTTGAAACAAGTAAAGTATTTCTTTGGCCTTTATTGCATAGTTTTATTAATATTCTCTTCTTCCTATCAGAAACTAAGTTTTTACTTCTTTTGTCTAAATTATTTCCAGTTTCTCCATACTGCTTAATTATATTCCACACTGTAGTTTTAGGAATATTAAGATCATCCACAATTTCACGTATTGTTTTATTGCGGCAATTACACGCGGGATTAAGGCCGTCCCTTTCTACTGTTTTTGTTTCTACCTGTTTTTGAAAGTGGTGTATTGTGTATCGGCAAATATACAACATGGTCCTGGAATAGATGACTCCATATAAGTTAGAAACTGAATATCTTATTTAAGTGCACACCTGTCTTAAAACTTTGTTTTCCTCGAAACCGCATTTGAAAAATCGGTGAGCAAGGTATCTCGAAAACTACTGCATCGATTTAATTCCAACTTCGAACATTTATTTTAGATATAATAAGCCAGTGATTGACCGAAGGCATTTTTTTTTCGGTGCATCTTGCCGAAAAACGAGCGATATTTTTTTCTAAAATCGAAACTTTAACTTTGAACGTCCCCGTCTTCTTCCAAATCAATATTTAGAAAAATCGGTCGTTCACTCACTAGATGTTTTAATATATTAAATAAATCTTCACATTTTTTATCTCAGATGATCCAGATCCGAGCAGCAGTGGTCACCGCTTAAACAAGTCTTATCTTATTTATGCAAAAAAATGCATCCCAAAAATCATCTATTTTCGACTGCCTGACTAAGCATGACCCCTTAAAATATTATTAAAACAAAAACTCAAATACCTGAAATTATATATGTATTTTATTTTTTGTGCCATTATATAGTTGTTAGGGCTCGTAGATAATGTTTTAATTCAGATTTAATAAAATTATTTCTTTTTAAGACAAAAAACAAGACCAAGCGTATAATTTATTGAATTTGATTAATTACTTACTTGATATGGTAGATGTTCTACGAATGTGTCGATTATTATAGACACTGGCTGCTGTAAATATGTCTGTGGTGCGTGTAGATATAGGCAGTATCATTGTATTATCACCATTTAAATTAGTAATTGTACCAGGCTCGTATACGTTGTGGCCGAATTGTTCAATTGTACTGTTTCCTGCTGTACCTGAAAAAGTTAAAAATGTCGAGAAGGTTAAAGAAGGTTAAAAATGTAACTTTGCAAAATTTGACAGATGGTGAAAATGCGTATATGTGACTCAAAAGCGCGGCAAAGCGGACAGCTGAGCTGACCGCGCCGTAGCTAAATTTGAGGGCGGGTAGATTTATGGATTAGAAAATTTGTGCGTAGGCAATTTCAAAAGATCCATTAGAAATTTCCCAATATGGACTCAAGAACGTCTGGGACAAAGCGGATAGCGGAGTTGTCCGCGCCGAAGGCAAATATGGGGGCTGGGGAATTCATGGGTTCGCGCATAGGCGAATTAGTCCAAGGTTAGAAATTTCCTAACAGTGAAATTTCTAGAGCAGCGGGGCTGTCCGCGCCGTAGACAAATACAGGTACCGGGGGATTCATGATTAGGGAATTTATAAGCTACACTTATATTTGCATTATACTTATATAAATTATTAATTAAAATAACTTCTCATATTATCTAAATACTCATAAAACCCTCGAACAATTTTTATCTACCTGTTAATTCCATAACGCCAATTTGTGTTGTCCTTACATGGAATGGAAAGTTCTTATTTGCAACGGAAGGCATAGTTAGAAGCTAGAAAAATATTAAACATCTCTAATTATTATAATTTTATAAAATACGTATAATGTTGAAATGATTTAATAATTTGAAGTTGCATATAATTTTATGGATATTAAATTACCATAAACATTAAATGTCCACTGAAAGTTATAAATAGCAGGACAGCATTGACAATACTTTCTCGAACCCATTTATCAATGTAATTATTAGCTGTTACGATGAAACCAGGTCCTGCTATGAACCATAACGTACCAAACACGTTAAATGGATAATAGAAGTTCGCCTAAAACATGTAGATAATTAATTTGTAACCTTACAATAATATATTGCTTTACTGAACCTGGCTCATCCGAAACCCGGTTATTCGTTACAACAAGGGCTGTTTGCGATAATACCAGTCCAGCAGCACTGCAGCCAATCAGCGTATGTATTTCCCTTATGTACTTCCCTTATGTACTGTTCAGTCGCAACAGTGCAATATGTTTGTTTTGTACCACTACAGAGTTGCTTCGAATAAGTCTCTTCTCTTATATATGCGAATGCTTCACGCTCACCTAAGATATCTTGAGCTGTCTTACTTTTTTCCAGGTATAGCTTACACTCTGTTTCTGCAGTGTGTAGTCCAATTTTTATAATGTGTCTCCTCAGGAATGCATGTTTTGTTAACAGAGGCCGGTAGACGTTTTGAATTTTTTCTTGTCGAGTCTCTGCAAATCTGAGGTTTCTTTATGAAGCCTTCAAGGTTTTTCTATGAAGCCTTGTAAGGCCTGTTGATTGCCTACTGACTTTGCTCAACAGTTTATGTGTTTCTGAGTGGTCCAGGTTCTTTTCTTTTCTCTGATTGGAACAGGTATTCCTAGAGTCAGCTCCGGACCAATATGTTTGTGTTATTAATGAGAGAACATATCCAGAAAAATGGAAGCTAGCTAAACTGGTTTTGATACCAAAAGGAGGAAAACCTCTAGCACTAGCCACGTCATACCGTCCTATCTGCTTATTAGATAGTATGAGAAAAATGCTGGAACTGATCCTGCTTTATATGTTAACTGAAGGCTATTAATACTGACAATATCTAGATATTCGCAATGCATTCAAATCGTTGCCTTGACCAACTATTCTTAATGGTATGAAAACGAAAGGACTCCCAAATTATGTTCAGGAAATGGTTGGCAACTACCTCTGTAACAGAAGGCTAATATATGTCAACAAAAATGTCATATGGAACACAGCGTAGGACGATGCACTGAGAGCGCTCCAGATTGGGCTCAGTGTTCCAGTGTCAATCGAAATGTAGGTAAGCTTAGAAAAGCTATGCGAGAAATGGGAATTAGGAATGAGGAGTGGCATATAGATACCCCTATAGATGCCGTAGAAGTATTAGCCAAAATAATACCCACCGATCTACTAGCAGAAAATAAAAAAGAATATATGAGGATATAGCTGGTGGCAGTAAGCAAGAGGTGTTGTAAACGCTAAATCGTAGACTGACCATGGAAAAATGGCAACAACGCTGGATACAGCAAGATAATAAAGCTACTTGGACGAGAAGATTAATTCGAGACATACGCCCGTGGTATGACAGAGATTATGGAAGTCTGGGATACTGGTTAACTCAGTTTCTTACGAGCCATGGCTCTTTTGGACATTATCTTAAAAGGATTGGCAAGCGTGAAGATGCGGTATGTGCTTGGTGATGATAGAAGTGCCGACAATATACTGGGCCGAATGATGTTAAAGCCGGAAATCTGGGATGCTGCCGAAACCTTTATCACAAAGGTGGTAAAAAGCAAGAAGGCGGACAATCGTGCAAGTAGGTAACCTGGTGTTACCAAATAAATACGAGGAGAACAACATACAAAGAATTGAATATACGGCTACAGCATACCTCCAGACTTCCCGAAGTAATTCAAATGATTCCAGGGAGATTGGTAACGCCGTGGGGGTTAGTTAGATGCATCTAAGGGCATCTAAATGCCCTTGCGAGTTTAATGATACGAGGTACTGCTCGCGTCCTTGTTCTTGTTGAATTGCGTTGCAGACGCTCATCTTCAATAGACTCATTTTGCACTGGTGATTAGGCACACATGAGGAGTTTGTGGTTGCACATTTTGAAGACCTCAAAATTAAAAAGAGGGCACCTGTATGGGGGACCAATATGTGCTAGGGGATCAATATGTCTGTCTGCTGTTTCATTACCTACAGTGGGTCTATGATTTAGTGCTCGTATCAGAGTGACTGCGTTGGTATTAAGTATGCTGAATATTATGCACAGTGTATTTATGCAGTTTGGCGATATTATGCGCCTGGTGTGTCACCTGATTGGCGCTTATGAAACATATCCGCTGTTCATTATATTTTCTTCTTATATATTCTAGTACCCAATGAAAAAATGCATATATTTTGGTTGAAAAACAGTGACAACCCTAGCGGACAGAACACTCTGCATCTCTAACTTTCTTCATTCCTGCTCCCATATTTTCAGAGATCCTAGATCCACCTTTGATGCAGACCACAACAGGAAAGTTCTATTCTCTACAAGCATGTAGCCCGTAGACTGGAAATATACAGTCTAATATTTCATCCCCTGTAATCTTTTTGCTTATTGTCTTTGAAGTGCAGCCTTCTCTTCTGCTTATATGATCAATTTTAGTGTGCTGGATTATCTAGCAGCAGTTCAAGCACCTCAAGATCCCTATCATACGCCTTGTTAGTTCAAGGCACGTGGCTCTTGATATTTTAATTTACGTAGATGCATTATTGTGAGCAACTTGTACATTTTATTTAAATTAAAATAGTTTTATAAAATGGTTCCGGTAAAGTACAATTAAAAGGAACACTCCACAATATACATATTATAATTGATATCTCTTGAAAGACTTGTTTGAATGATAAGAAATTTTCTTTAATCTTGTAACGTGTCTTTGGACTTTAGGTTAACTTAATTTTATAATAAAGAAAATTTCAAACTATTACCTTTTCTGGATAATGTTTCAAAGTGAAGATTGTTGAGTAAATGAACATACACCAAGCAATTATTCGTAAGACAACTAATCCGTAGCCAGCTGGTGATTCATATAAGTATAAAACCTCACCCGGATCAAATACCTGAAGATATTAAAGAAGATAACCATTAGATACTTATGTAGTGGTAAACGTTTTTTTTTTATGAAAAATGTGTATAAATATTTTTTATAAAAACAAACTGTAATGGACAATCAGTGCATTACATGATATAAAAATGTGTGGACAGGTGTGCCACTCCATTTACATATGTAAACCATAAGTTTACAT
Source organism: Adranes taylori (assembly GCA_009867245.2). Taxonomy (NCBI): domain Eukaryota; kingdom Metazoa; phylum Arthropoda; class Insecta; order Coleoptera; family Staphylinidae; genus Adranes; species Adranes taylori. The sequence goes on from WYDF02135946.1 coordinate 19,019, forward strand.
CTTAAAAAAAGCTTCTGATACTTCTGAGGTCTGTATAAAAATATGCGTTGTTTTTAAACCGAATCCTTTTCTTTTAAAAATGTATGTCCAAAAATGAGTGAGTTGGTTGTTATATTTGGGTAGTATAAAAAAACTTATTTTTAAATTTGGCACCATAGCAAATCAAACAGACACAACTTTTTAAAAAATCGGCGCCCCTTCAATTGCGGGAAATATACTGGTTTCTCTGACTTAGTGGAAAGGTACATTGTTTATCGAAATAGATTCACTTTTCAATTAAATGAACTAGTATCATGCTCACTCGCCTATATTTACAGTACTTGACTGATGGCAAATAATAGTATCCCAAAATGTCCATTAATATAAAACAGTTTTCATATTCTCCAAACTTTAAGTTGAAAGTGGCGGAATATGTCAAGGAGCATGGAAGCCATGGCGCTGAGACACACTTTGGCCCTCCATCTAGATCTACAGTAATACAGTAGAGACATTAGAGCTTCTGAAGGTTCTTAGAATGAAGAAGGCTCTACGAGGAAAAAATGCAAAGTGGCCACAATTGCAACAAAAGCTCAGACACTGGGTGGAAGGTTAGAATGCCAGGAGCTGTGCAGTTTCAACAAAACTGGTCATGGAGCAAACAGAGAAGAAACTGAGGAAAGAAAGGTTATCAAATCAACACATAAATGGTTTTCCTCTTCATGAAGAGAAATGGTCGGTGCATGAGGACACGCATCAAACTTACCCAAAAAATGCAAGGAGACTATGAGGAGAAAATTGTGCAGTTTCAGTGTGGCGAAACAGTTTTCATTTCGATTCCAGTCATATTGGTCATATAGATGAAATTCTTCTCAACTTTGATGGTCCCTCTAACAGGAATGTTGATCACAAAGAGTAAAACAGTTGTCATCAAAACAAGTGGACATGAAAAAACACACTACACAGTTGTTTTGGCTTGCGTAGCTGATGGTACCAAGCTGCCTCCCATATTAACTTGTGAAAGGAAAACATTGCCAAAGGAAAAGATTCTAGGAGTGCTCGTCGATGTTTAAGAAAAGGGCTGGATGAATCAAGGGTTAAATATGTGGTTTGATCAGATTTGGTTCCAAAGACCTGGAGGACTCCACAGGAAGACAGCTTTGCTAGTTTTTGATCAGTTCAGGATACACCTAACAGGAAAAGAAAGCAGCAGTGTCAAAAACAAAACCGACTATAAATCTCTATAAGTCTCTATAAGACTATAAATCTCCATTAACAAGCAATTCAAAGTCCTTATGAGAAATGAATGGAACAGGTGGATGCAAGGAGCTGATTCAAAACTGTCACCTACTGGAAGAGTCAGGAAACCAACAATAGAAGAAGTTAGCAAGTGTGTCCTTAAGCTTGGAATGGTGCCAAGAAGGAAATTATTACCAAGTCATTCGAAATGTGGGATTAGGGCTATGAAGTTTATAAAGAAAACTGATGATGAAGTGATGGGTATTGCTGATGACAGTGATGATGGAGTGACTCAGATTCCTGATGAGAGTGATGAAGAGTTAATAGGTTTTTATGATGAATAATATAAAACTTTGAAGCTTATTACAATGGATTTTTTTTAATTTATTGTTTTTAAATAAAGTTTCAAAAATATAAGGAGTCGTTCGTTATACACGGAAAAATACGATTGGTCGCACTGTATTATTACGACATTTATATAAATACCTTAGCTTCGTAAATAAATAATGACATATAAGTAACGGCATACAAGCACATGAAAATTGTAAGCTTCACTCCAGCAGTTAAAGGCAATCGACCTCTTGTTACCGTATAACCTTTCGCCAATAATAAAAGCACTAGAAGGAATGATGTTTCGGAAATACCCATGTAAACTGCTCCTGAAAAATATTCGACGAAATGAATAGAATAAAACTTTATTTCCAAATAGATTACAATTAATATAATAAGTTAACACACCTTAACAAAATCCTTAACAAAGCATCTTAACAAAGCATCTTATTATTTTAACCAGGCGCTTACGCAGGGGGGTTGGGTTTCGGGTATTTACCCCCCCCCCCCCCCCGTAGTTGTACTTGTCAGTAGATTTTCAGTCAATCTCGAAATATGTGTTTCAACCAAAGTTTTTTAAATCCTCCCTCCGAAAATTATTATTATTTCTGCGTACACCTCTGATTTTAACAAAGGGGTTTAATATTTAATGCTCTTTTGTCTTCTATTCAGAGATTTTTAAAAGAAGTATTTAAAAGTAGAAGAAAAAGTATATGAAAGAAATATTTATTATTAAATAGAAGTATTTACCAACAGTGTTATGATCGAAAGATATATATAGTTTTGGAAATCCTATTTGTGAATTTATAAAAATTTTGCCAAGTAGAAACATTACTAACACGTGACAAGCGTTTGTTTCGACATTTCGCATCTCATCAGACGTGTGTGCGTAATGTCTCTTCTAATAGTACAAAGCATTTTAGTAGTATTGTTGCAATGTACTTATTAAATTCGACTGCCGTGCTCAATCTAATAGTCCCTAATAGCGTGCATTTCACCATTGTACCGTTAATAAATGATTTCTTAGTTAGTTATGTAACATGTCAAAGACATCTCTAACTTAGGCTGTTGATGGTTTTATTGGAGCAACCAACAAATAAATATAAGTATTTACCATCAGTGTTGTACTATGATCGAAAAATATATATAGTTTAGAAATTTTGTATTCCTAATAGTACGTTTACGCTAAGACAATCATAGCGTTGTTCACTTGGATAAAGAATTAATCCTATTTGTGAACTTTGCCAAGTAGAAATATTACTAACACGTGACAAGCGCTTACATTTTTGCTGACATTTTTAAATTAGTCAATGAAAATGTTACAAATTACAACTTGAGATGGGAAAACTCTGTCAGCGTGTACACAGATGGAGCTCTAGCTGTGCAAGGCTTGAAAAAAGGATTTCGAGAAAAATCCAAATCGTCCAATCGTGAAAGGGGAAGTTTTGAATCAAGCCTGTCGCTAGGACAAATACTTCTTCCAATACTACTTCACTTGTAGTTACCATACCAGGGATTTCTGGGGAAATGGACCTTCATATGGCAAAGATGCGTTAAAATGGTATACAGATAGTTCTAAATTGGATAGTAGTGTAGCAGGGGCTGGAATGTATGGTTCTAAGTCGCTGAATGGACACACCTCCATCCTACAGTCTCAAGTAATAGCCATTGATAACTGTGCTCTAGAAATCATGCAAAAAGACATGAAAGGGGTCAACATCGATATACAAAATGCTAGTCAGGCGGCGCTGAAGGCATTACAGACTAATACCTGTGAGTCTAACCTACTGTGGGACTGCCTGACCTGACACATCTGAAAGAACTGGCAAACATAATCATTTAACGCTATGGTGGGTACCACCACATACAGGGATTGAGGGCAATGAAATAGCTGACAAGCTAGCCAGGCAAGGAGTAAAGGACAACCTAATAGGCCCCGGCTCTTCCTTGGTTTAACTAAAAAACATAGGAAGTAGATATTATGTAGATAAATGAAAATATAAAGCCAAAATCAAATACTGTAACAAAGTACCAGGTCAGGAACATTCAAATGCTTTTATGGACCTGACATCTCCGGTAGGGATATCAACTCGGCCTAACATACTCGGTAAGGTTGAGAACCTAACATGTCGACTCTGAAATGATAAGGCAGAAACGTCAAAACATATTTTATGTGAGTGTCCGGCATCATCGAGCTGCAGACTTAGATATTTCGGAGGTATGACAATAACTAACACGAATATCTGGAAAAAGCATCCGAAAACAGTCTTCAGGTTCATCCAAGAACTGAGACTATTTTAAGAAGGAGCATGCTACAAAACAGAGGCGGCGTAAGGCGTGGGCGACGTGGGCCACAGCCCACGGCCTCGCGGTTTGAGGGGCCTCGCGCCACGG
>WYDF02136057.1:0-13840 GCA_009867245.2 Adranes taylori
AAAATTTTCGGATTTTTATGTGAAAAATAATATTTTTTTAATTTTACTTTGGGCCAAAGAGGAAAGTATTTTGGGCCCGCGGGTCACGTGTTGGACAGCCCTGGTCTAATACGAGCATTAGGCGGTTATAGTTAAATGAAAATATTATTATTTACGGGTTAGAAATTATTAGTTTTGAAGCATTTTTTTTTTGAAAAACTAGTTAATGATTAGTTTAAGCTCTTTTTATCTGTCACGCGTAGTTAGCTTTAGAATTTAGCGATGTAATATAGGATTTATATCAACCTTTTGGAGTGTGTTGGATATTAAAAATGTTTTTGTTTGAATGTTAGTGCCTGTATGAAAACGGATATAGTGCTTAAGGATGCATGTTGGATATTTAAAGAGTTTGTCTTTACTGTTGTTCGTATAATTAGATATGCGGATTGTAGGGAGACGGCGAGGAACTGTAGTGTTGAATCCGGTTTTTGTCAGCTTCCTACGCCTTGGTATCTTGGGCTACAACTGTGGCCGCAATTTTTGGTCTGGTCCAGATATTAAATCTGGTTTTTTTTACTCACTGTTTAGATGATACCTATTATTTACAGGTATCTTCTATTCGGGGTAGTAATATGTAAACTGAAAACTCGTCCAGGTTTTGGAATATTGAAGGTATTTACTTAGCTTGAGTTTTTATATAGATCATTTTTGTTTACAAATAGACATATTTATTTGATCTAATTCACATATATATTTAATTTAGTCGATTTTTAAATTTCGCAGGAATTTTCCTTCATACAAGTTAAATACAATTTTTTCAGAGTTGTTTGCAAACGTTGTGTCTCTCACCCCACCGCGACTCGTTTATGTTGGTATGGTGCTTCGCTAGAGGCTGATATGATATAACCTTACAGACTTGTCTGTCTTTTAGATTTTGACGCCGTTGATATAACCTTCTCTGGTGCTTCGCTGGTTTACCTTGTATTCCGGCGCTTCGCTAGAGACTGCATTGGTTTAACTAACCCAGGTAGTTCAATTATTTATTTTTTTCGTTCGCTTCTCATATTCTGTAGTTTAAGCGTTTTTTTAATATAACCTACAAAATATCGCGCGTTTTTTTTTATCTACTATTACTAGTACAATACAAAAAATACACCATTATGCTACAAGCATTGATGTAGAATGCTTGTAGCATAATAGTCATTTAATTGACTAACGGTACATTGGTAAATATACACCATTTTCATTCCAATTTTAATTACTCGACGTATAATAGTTTTAATCACATATATATTTGATTTTTAAAATTTCGCGAGGTTATACTACTTTAACCTTATCTGATGCTCCGTTGGTATGGTGCTTTGCTAGAGACTGCTTTAGCCCTTATCCAGTGTTTCGCTGGAGTCTGATTTGGTTCATTTGTTCACCTCGCATTCGTAGTTCAATTGCACTTTTTGCGGGTTCATTTGGCCTAATTTGGGAGTTCCTTTTTGATCTAATGTATTTTTTTTATGGAAAATGTCCCAGAAAATCTGGTTACTTCATCAAATGGCCGTTCATTTTTGGAGCCATGTGTTTCTTATGGAACTTTTGTCAGGGAACTCCTCTTCCTATACTACTTGCTTATCCCGTGTTTTTCTCCGATTGTTTTGATTTCTGAAGCTATTAGTATTTCTTGGTTTTGACGTGTAAATTTTATTTATATTCTTCATATGTTGTGCGTTCTACGTTTTTGGCATTTAAATTTGATGATCTTGTGTTTACATGTGAGAATGCAACTAGAATCCAATTTGGTTATTCATATGTTTCCATTGGAATCAGCATGGAGAACCTCCAAGTGTTAGTAGTACGTAACTCAACCTTCCCTTTGGAAATACATTGCTGATATATTTAAGAAGTGCATATATTCGTCATAATCTAAATCCCGATTTAACAGAAAAAGTTCCCGTCCATAAGCGGCATAAATGTTTTTTTTGCTCTAATTATATTCCTCGCCTAGTAATAGGTAGATTGATTTCAATAAATATTAGAGATGTGGCCAAACAAGCGATGCGATTTTGGATGTAACCAGTTAGGGGCGCAATCGATTGACGGGCTTTCTAGAAACGCTAGCATTGAATAAATGAATAAGTGTGGCAAGCAGCACACGTAAAAACGGAGCAAGGAACTGTTGCTCACAGCTTAACGTAATCTAGAAATGTGGCACACTATAACCCGTATATTGCCAAAGTGGGTAGTACCGCTCGCAGTGGTCGCTGAAATTGTCTACAGGACGCTGGTAGGCTCCAATCATTTGGGGATGCGTTCAGGTGGTATTAGGGGACTATCTAAAGAAGATAACGACTATTATTTTATTATTAATCGGAAAAGCAAGAAGAACGCATAAAATTTGCGAAACAATATTCTTGCCGATAGCATGTAAAGGAGATGCCCGTAAAACCCGATGAAAATTAAAAAATCTAAGGAAACATAAATGATAGAAAAGTTAAGAAACTCGGTGAGCAGAGCAAGAGCCGTAATACTAGAAATCGACCCAGAAGATTAAAAAAAAAAATAATAGGCAATGTTCGCCAATGAACTGATATTTGCTACATGGAATACAAATGGGCTACGGGGACAACGCTGAAGAACTAAAAAATTCCATATCTGTCAAAATAATCACGGAAATTCATTTCAAACCAAGCAAAAAGTTCTCAATTCCAGGTAACAAAATATCTCGCAACAGCATGAGGAGCGATGATAGCAGTCAGTAACAACATATGTGCAGATGCTGTTCAGTTCGACACAAGAAAAACATTGAAGCCGTAGGTATTTAGATGTCAATTAATAAAGAATGTTACACTTCTGTGCCTGTTTACATAATTCTGTTCCATCAGAAGATGATCTGAAACAATTAGCAAACACAGAAGCTGGGCGTGCAGAAATAATAATGCGGAGAAGTACTATTTAAGTTCACTAGAAAATTTCAAAACGTAGAAGGGTGTGTCCCATTAGAAGCTACAGCGATTCTAAAAAAGAAAATATCATCAATCTGTTTAATAAACACAATATTACTCATAATATCTCAGCTAAAACCAAATTTGAACACTCTACTTCGATCACTGCCCCCTGGTAGAAGAATTACAAAGCTTCATGTGTCCTAGAGAAGAAAGTAAGAGAAATTAAAAATACTGAGTCAAATTTCAATATTATATGTAAAAAGAAACTAGAGTTGGGAAGATCAAATCAGAAAAGGACATTGGAAAGGCGGTACATCACTTAACGAAATTAATTCAGGAAAATATAAGAAAATGCAAAATAATTAACTAAAAGGACAAAAACCCGATTTAAATTCAAAAGAGAAGACCGAGAAATGTATTATTAATCAGTGTCGTAAGTGGACGCGTAATAATCTTGAAAAAAACATCAAATAAACCACATTTATAAATTTGCTGAATCTAAATATAACACAGACTTCAGCGAAATGGGATTTCACAAACAAACGCAGATTAAGTGAAGAAAAGAGAGACAGATAAAGAGAGAGAGAGAGAGCGATAGAATAAAAAACAAGAACAAGCTTAAGAGGCTCAGGCCCAACTCAGGCCACCCTCACAATAGAGCTAAGTACAGAAAACTACATAATGAAGTTGACAGAAGGTTGAAAGTCAACAATATGGAACAGCTAGTTAGAGGAATCATGCAAGGAGGAAGAAAATAATAACGGGAAAATGCTTAGAGGGCCCAACAGCGGAAGAAGAAAACAATATATGAGGAAATGAAAAAAGTTGAAGTTATAGTTCCAAATCTAGAGGATCACATTGTAAACTCAAAACCGTCAAGAAAAAGATGCGACATAACAAAACTCGAGATCACGCAAATTTCTAAAGTAGAAATAACAAAGATATTCAAAATTGCTCGAACAGAAGAACTCTCGATTCGGACCACATTCTGAACATAGCCATCATACTGCTGCAAATTAAAGTGGTTAAAGACTTTACCTACATATTCAATAGTGAAGTCCTTCCATTTTCTCTAGAAATGGAAAAATATTACAATGATCACGATTAGCAAAAAACAAAGACTCGGTTTTCATTCAAAATAGAAGGCCGATTAGTCTGATAAGTCGACTTGCAAAAGTGTTGCCTAATTTTTAAAAAACCCCATTTAGAAATTATGAACCTAAAAATATCACCGAATTCAACCAAATGGGACACCGAAACAAACTATCGGCAGCTAAACAAGCGACGCATGTGAAAACATTAACCAATAAAACTAATGTAGAGAAAACGATCCGCTGCAATCCTCCTTGAATTGGAATAATATAACGAAGTTTGAAGAGAAGGATACTGTTAAAGTGTTAAATATGTTCGTAATGAGTCGCACATTTGAAGCTAAAGAAGGCAACAGTATGTCATCCACAAAGTACAGTAAAGAAAGTCTACTACAGCAATCACCCTTATCACCGGTGTTGTTCAACATTTTTGTTTCGGATATTCCCAAATTCGAACAAACGGCAAACACACACACACATATTAGAATTTGCAGACGATACTGGATTCATAAGCGTCAGAAGAAACGTAGAACACGACGAACATAATGTCGAGAGATGTCTTATTAATCTGGTGGATTGCTTTGCAGAATGGAAAATAATAACTAACCCGCAGAAGAATCAACTCTGATAAAAAACGTCCCAGATAAGACTAAGTAAATTTTAATGGCAAATATATTAAATTCAAGAATAAGGTGACTTATCTTGGCGTCATGTTCGACAAGAAAAATGTGAGTTTAGGAAGTACGTTAAAGCTAGAGAACACCTCACGCTAAGTATAGCAAACACACTATACAGCGTGTTAAGATTGGATTGCAAACTGACAATAAGGGCAAAGCAGAAATTCTAAATTCAATTCTCACATAGCTCCCAGAGCGAATTACATTCCGAACATAGCCATCAAACTGCGCCAATTAAAGTAGTTAAAGATTTACATACATCCTTTTTCTTTCTTTCTCTCTCTCTCTTATGTACACTAGCAAATATGTTATTGTAATTTCTTTTGCTGAATGCTAGACGACACATACTATTTACAGAATGTACTTTTTTATTTTCATTAGTTATTCTCTATAGTATTACAATGCTTAGATGACAGAACAGGAACAGATTTCATCTGCAACTAAGTCTCGCCTTGTGGTTTTGTGTATTAATTATTTAGTATTTATTATCATGTATTACTTGTGTATTAATTTATATCACAAAGTAAAGACGTTATATTATTATTATTATTATTATTATTATTACATTCAATAATATAATTCAGAAGTACTTCTGAATTATACTTAGAAGTACTTAGATTTTCAGAAATGGAAAAATACTACTGTGATCACGATAAGCAAAATCCCGGTTCGCGACTAAGCCTCAGCTTTCTCATTCAAAACAGACGACCGATCAATCTCATAAGTGGACTCGTAAAACCACTAGAAAAAGTGTTAAGAGACCGCATTCAGAAATTTGCTGAATCTAAAAATATCACAGTCTTCAACTAAATGGGAGTACGAAACAAACTTCCGGTTGTTAATCAAGTTGCACATGTTGAAAAATTAGTCAATAATGCTAATGTAGACAAAAGACGCTTCGTATGAGCCCTCCTCAATTTGGAATAAGCATATGACAAAATTTGGAGAGATGCCTCTTGCACAAAATGTGGTGTCTAGAATTCCCCAAGGAGATTGACAAAGTGTTAAATCTCCTTGGGTTAAATCTCCTGAAATAAAAATGCTATTATGCATTTTTATTTCAGATATTCCCAAATTATAACAAACTGCAAACACACACCTGTTACAATTTGCAAAAGAAACGTAGGACACAGCGTACAGAATATCAAAAAGTGCTTTATTTACTTAGTGGATTACTTTAAAGAATGGAAAATAATAGTTAACACGCAAAAGACAGAAGTAACCTACTCTGATTAAAAACGACCCAGAGCAGATGGAGTACAATTTAATGGCAAATATATTAAATTCAAGAGCAAGGTCACTTATCTTGGCGTCATTTTCGACAAAACACTCAGTTTTGGGAAGCACGTCAAAGCTAGAGTCTGATCTGGTTTTGCAGCAGCAGCTGCACTGGGTGCCAAGATCGAATTGTAAAGTGACAAGCACCACGAAGTAAAAAAGTCAATTTAAATTCTCCCACCATAATTAACGTACGGTAACAAAGTATTGATTCATGGCGCTGAGAAACCTTAAAAACGAATCGACGTAACTAAAAACCAAATATTAAGAAAAATCGTAGATACTACTATATAGGAAACGTTAACATGAGGAAAGGCTCAGAAGCACCAGATTTGGTTCTGGTTGCCACTGAAAACAGAGCAAACATGATTGAGCAGCGGAAAGAACACTGGAATAAAATTCTACGGCATCACCGAGAAGAAAGCTCCAGGATCAGATCGCATTTCGAACATAGCTATCAAACTGCTGCCAATGAAAATGGTTAAAAACTTGAACTACATATTCAATAGTATAATGTGGCAGTCCCATTTTCGCCAGAAAGGAAAAAAATATTGCAGTGGTCGCGATTAGCTAAAAGGACAAAAACCTGATTTTAATTCAAAAGAAAAGATTAATCCGTGTCGTAAGTAGACACGTAATAATCTTGAAACAAATCTAGAAAGCCACATTTATAAATTTGCTGAATCTAAATATAACACAGACTGCAGCGAAATGGGTTTCGAAACTAGTTTCCGGCAGATAAACAAGCGGCGCAAAAGGAAACATTAGTCAATGAGGCTAATATAGAGAAAAAACGCTCCGTAGCAATCCTCCTAGATTTGAAATAAGCATGTGACAAAATTTGGAGATAAGAACTTTTGCATAAAATGTGGTGTCAAGTATTCCCAAGGATATTATTAAAGTCTTAAATAATTTCTTAACAAACCCCACATTTCAAGAGGACAACAGAGGACACGGGATAACACTTTCTTCACTGTACTATGTCATCTACAAAATACAGTAATGAAAGTCTACTCCAGGTATCAATCTTATCGCCGCTGTTGTTCAACATTTTAATTTCGGATATTCTCAAATTCGAACAAACGGCAAACACACATTTCTTACAATTTGTAGACGATACTGGATTCAGAAGATAATTTGAATACGGCGTGCAGAATGTCGAAAGATGCCTTGGTGGATTACTTTAAAGAATGGAAAATAATAGTTAACACGCAGAAGACAGGACTCACCTACTTCGAAAAAAAGTCCCAGATTAGATTAAGTTTTAGTGAAAATATATTAAATTCAAGAACAAGGTGACTCATCTTAGAATCAAGAACAACGTGACTTATCTCGACAAAACACTCACTTTTGTGAACCATGTCAAACCTAGAGAACACGTCGTGCTAAGTACAACAAAGAAACTATACTACGTGTTGAAATCGTAAAATAAACTGACAAGCAGTGCAAGGTGGAAAATTCTATATTCAATTCTTACACCATAATGAACGTACGGTAATGACATCTGGAATCAAGGCGAAGAGAAAGCTAAAGAACGAATCGACTTGCTCAAAACAAAATATTAAAGAAAATCGTAGGTGCTCCTTACTATATAAAAAACGCCAACCTGTGAAAAGGCATAGGAACACCAGATTTGGTTCTGATTGTCATCAAAAATAGAGCAAACATGATTGAGCAACTGAAAGAACACCAAGGGCATTAAATTCCACGATATTACTAAGCTAAAGGCTCCCCAATCAAATCACAATCTGAACATAGCCATCAAACTGCTGCTAGTGGAAGTGGTTAAAGACTTGACCTACATGTTCAATAGCAAAACAAAATTCTCCCATTTTCACCAAAATCGGATAAATACTAAATTGATTATGATTAGGAGAAAGAGAGGACCCGACTTTCATTCAAAACAGAATACCGATCAGTCTGGTAAGTTAACAAGTAAAAATCTTGAAAAATTCCTGAAAAAAACGCATTCAGAAATTTTTCCCAAAATTTTTACGTGTTAACTTACGAGACTGTGTGACGTACATCTCCTATCGATACATATGCTAACGGAACTCCCACTCACGACGCTGCTAATGGAGAGTCTTAGCGTTAGTCGCAATAATAGCGCAAATAGATATTAGAATAATCCGATCTTCAGGAATCTCCTCGGGCGCCAGGTCTGCTTAAAGTGAGACCGCACTTCGAACTGATGTTCTTGTAACTGTATTGAATTACAGTGTCATTAACAGTATCTAATATGCGGATAACAGAAATGAAAAGATATAATAAAAATTTGGGGCGTCCAGCAGCGTCCACCAGCGACCAACGATAATCAATCATGTATGCTTTGATGCATTATTCGTAACGTTGGGTTCTGCGGATGAGTACTATTAGCTATCTCATTCTTACTTATCTATAGGTATCTGTAACACTCAGTCCCCAATTTTATATGTTATTATCTAACGGGCAGTACATTACGGTAAATAATAATCTTATTTGTATATGTTTAATATCAAAATAATTAATCCCTAAATTAATATAAATGCGTCTAGGTAATATAAATTTTATCTTCGCACCACGAACGCACTGTAATTATATTATTCACTTATCTAAACATGTGTTTATGAAAACTTTATTTAGAAATATGACAGGGATAAGTATCCCACAAAGTATCCCAGAATTATTTTTCTTTTAATTTATAAGTAACTTTGTTACAACTTATCGGTCTTCGGTTATGAATGAAATTTGTACTTGTTCCTTGTGCTTTTTGCTAATCGTGATCACTGTAGTATTTGGCCAAATTTGTGATCCGGTCTGGGAGCATTCAGCTCGGTGATACCGTGCAATTTGATGTCCCGGTGTAAGCTAAAGAACGAATTTGATGTAGCTTAAAACAAAATATGTATGAAAGCAAATCGTAGACGCTCCATACTATATAAGGAACGCCAACCTGAGGAAAGACCTAAAAGCATCAGATTTGGTTCTGGTTGCCATAGGAAACAAAGCAAACATTATAGAGCAGCTGAAAGAACTCCGAGGGTATCAAATTCTCAGTCATCGTCGAGCTCATATGGGAAAGTTACTATTAGAGCCCAGTAGGAACAACAATAGAACAATATTAGAACAATAAGCAAAATTAGAAGCAATTGATTGAGTGACAGTTTGGTTATCCAACATTCTAGTAAAAACCATTCAGATTTTGTTTGTATACTGCTTCGTACGAGGCACTAGAGAAGAAGTTTGTTGACTTCCAAATAGTATTTGCCTAAACCGATTTTATATATTTTTTAGCTTAGTTAGAACCGCTTGCTTAATTAATTATTATAAATGTGTCCAAAAACAATATTTCAGCAAAACATGGTCTTTCAGAAATTAATATAATACTCAACTAGTAGATCGCGTCAAGATCTACGTATATCAAACTTCGAACTTTTTGCATCATTTCGTGAGGCAGCAGTAACGGTGTCTAGATAATATTTAGCGCTAAAGTTTTGATTTAATGCAAATATGCTCTATGCGTAGTCCTAGCAGCTCCTACAACGAACGCTAAGTTTATTTATGTGTTAATATCGCACGAAAATTTAATATACATAATGGACGACGTCAGTTTTAAATATAAATCATAATTACTATTTGGTTTAATACTTTAATGCATATATTAGATAATTATTAAAATATTATTATTAAATTAATTAATTTTTAATAAGCAGGTGTGTTAGTCAATATCCAATTCAACCACCAATGAAATGAACATCGAAATAGCGTAAAAAGCCAGTTAGGGCATACACGTATTTCAAGCATCAGACAACAACTATCATCAGCACCCATTTTTCGTAATTCACCCATAACCTAACGGTTATAAGTACCACACCATGACTTGGACTGACAAGTTAATTTCTAATTTTCATTAAACGTGTCATCTCGTCTAATTACAGGTATGCCAATTACAGGAGTTCTTATTATAGGTAGGCGAAATTGGAATTGATAAACCAAGTAAAACGATACAGTAGATGTTTTTTATTTCCTTCAACAATCTTAACTGTATATACGGAATTTATAAGATCTTGATATATATTAACCCCACTGAATCGTCTCTAGTATTTGCTTTAACCCGCTATGCTAGTTATTTTAAATTAGAATGTGTAAGAGTATTACTTTATTTTTTCCTCTATCCTAGCTAATATCCTTTATTTATGTACAAATGTATTAAACATACACATTAATCACCTAAACAACAGACGCCATCTTCCTCCATCTACCGGCATGCATTTCAAATTTCGCGTTAAAAAATAATAAAAATATAACCTTAAAACGCGACGTCATGTTTGTTTATATACTTATCAGCACGGTGATATACGCAGTGAATATCGCACAAAGTCTAAAAAACTACGTCTATGCACATCAAAAAGTCCATCAATGATATAACATGTTGATGTAGTGAATCTGTCTCCACTCCCTGTTGCGATTGGTTAGTTAAGGAGATTGTTTAGTTTATTTGAAGGAGACTTTAGGATTTATCATCCTCTTCAGCCTGGAACTGGAATGAGTGGTATACTTTTAAAAATTTTGATAAGCTGATAGCTTGAAGGGAAGATATACGCTATAGCATTCGGTTAACAGCCAAGGGAAACCTACAAAAACCTTGTCCATAGCATAGTCAGCTAATGAGAGAGTTTGGTTTAATGGGGTGAGCAGATTTGCTTGTGGCCTTGTATAACTTCTAGTTGTACTTGCTTGGCTACGCATGTGGGTATTAGATGACCTGAAATAGAAAATAAGGATGTTGTGGAGGGGACTATTTGTTTTATTTTTATTTTGTCATTTTATTTTTTTATAATATGAGCGTAGGAATTATCTAAGGGAAAGGGGAATTGATTCTGAGATATTTCGTAGGTCCTGAGGGGGTTCCTGCATGGTTTGTATAATTCAAGTTGGCGGATGAGAGTCTAGGTGATAGTTTACTACGTTGTTGACTGGCTTTCCAATCGGAACCTGAAATCGGAATCGGAAAATTCAAGTGTAACCTGTGAATTTTCCGAAGTATTCTTTGTTAGCAGGTAGTATGCTTGCACGCTTGTGCATTAGAAAGTGTGGAATATAGAACAGTTCTATAGTCTATCAGTGGGCTAATGTAGGTTTTGTAAGTGTGATGTAAACATTTTGGATTAAATGTCTGCTTTTAAAACGTCCTAAACCTCTAAAGCGCCTCTAAAGTGTCCTAACCGTCCACAGCCACAGCGTCTAAAGAGTCTACAGCCTCTAATGCGTCCTCTGAGTGTGTAGATCAGGTTCACGCGTTTGCGTACCCTGGAAAGAGTGTTTTTTAGATCAGAGAATTCCAGTTGAAAGTTCTGTTAAATGTAACACCTAGGTAGCGAATTACGTCTTTTAACGAAACGAGTGAAAAGATGTCTGTAGATGGTGGTTTGAAGTTTCCACTTTTAGGGTGCATGTCCAGTAAGCTGTGTCATTAGCATATAAAGCACAGTGGGTATGTGGAGTGGTTGGGAATTGGAGATCAGTGCAATACATGATGTACAAAAGAGGAGGAACGACAAACCCTTGTGGTACGTCAGCTTGAAGTTGTATGGAGTAAATCTATCAAGCGGATGGCTTTTTATACCATTTTCAGAGCAAACACCGCAAAAAGATTCTCACTCTTTGTAGAAGCAAACGAAACTGGTACATGAACAACAGAGAGCGCACTTAACTTACGTACGTTGCGGTACCGTGTACATACGTAGCTGATACGTATTTGCGTATCTTATATTTATTAGACGGATGAGAGACCCAAGTAACTTTGTTACAAGACAAACTCGATTGTCCATACAAAATGATGCACAAAGCTTTACACTAAAAAAACAAATTCTGTTAATTGGAAATAAATATTTCATTATTGCTAGTGAGCGACGAATAAAAATCAGAAAAAGTTTCAAAAATTTTCATACAGATATCAAATATATATGTCATAGAAAATATACCCCAAGTATGAATCCTTTGAAATATTTAAATAATTTTAATCCGAGTTGGCGGAAAAGTCCAAACAATATGTATGCTTTTCGCGCTCTCTACATCCTATTATAATTAAATTAAGTGCATTTTATTCACTCATAAAGTTTCCTTTTTCAGTTCATTTAGATTCCTGATATGTTTTATTCATGAGTTTCTGTCGCAAAACTCGAAAGCGAGTTAGTGTCTACATATTCCATCTATTTATGCCATTTCATGTTAGAAATCTGTTTACTGAGGTAGCCAAATTTTCCGATTAATAAATACTGACAATGAAAATACCAAGAAAACATCGAGTATTTATAAAAACTCATAAATCAAATGAAAATCTAATACCATCCAAAAATTCGCTTTTAACAGATCAAAATAATTTGACTATTGGTTCAAAAGATAAAAAAAATAGTTTGGTAAATCTGGCAAATCGTTTGAATGTGGAAAGAGATTTGCCAGGATATTTAAACTCAGAGATGAGTCTGGCGGGGAAAAAGATGATTGCTAGGTTTAGATGTGGAAGTGAGCAGAACGGGAACAGGTACTGGATGAATGGTAATGGACGAAATTGCAGAGCATCTGGAAGCAAGGATGAAAACTGGAAGCACTGAGTGAATGAATGTGATGGACTGGGACTAGCTGAAGAGGGTATGCATGAGTCAGATTGAGGATACAGGTTGATGATAATGCTAAAGATAAAGGAAAATAAAAAGATAGAAGTATTATCAGCATGTCAAAAGTCCGTTCTGGTTTCCAAAAATTTCCTTGAAATGTACTAATGTTATCAAAATTACGAAAACTCAAATACAATCATTTGCAGTATCCAATTTTACTCTTGCCAATATTATCCACGAAGCTAGATGACGTGAAATCAAAAAGACTAAAAATGCACTGTAACAAAGCATGTTACCTAAAATAAAGTATATAGATAAATTGCGCGAACACAGCACTGGAAAAGCCAGTTATTGAATTTGAACGTAGTCTCTGTTAGATATATGAAAGCGTTTCATTGGTACCGGCGCAACGGTAGCTAACAATATCTTGTAAGCAGCAAAGACTGATGGTACGCCTGCTGTAGATTTGGCCTGTGTTTAGTGTCTGTTGACTGCTGATGCACGCTGACCATGTATAAAAAGAACATAGATAGGAGTAGAAGGTTTTGGCTGTGCTGTTGATATGTTATCAGCGTCTGATATAAAGATTGATATATGTGTGCTTACTGGCCGCTATTCGCAGTGTGGCAGACTGCTCATAAGATAAAGTGCGAAAACCTCACGGAAGAGAATTATGTGTTCTGGCTAAACATATGCCACCGCACAGAGTAGAATTAGATCGACGGCTTGGAGCTTATAAGTAGCCGTGAAATTATTGAAATAATATAGTTGCCAATTTTGAGAATTCAAATAAAGACATTCAGCAGCAGCAGCAACCAGAAACAGCGACCAGACAAGCCCAAGCAGCGCCAGAGCGAAGTCGCCAAGAAAATAATGAGTTTGGTAAGCGATTTCATATACCATCTGCTTTATACAATGCATGTATATTGAATAGCTTTGTTTCTCGTTGTACCTTAGCGCGAACCTATTTCCTGTAAAACTGGAGCGTATACTTCTAACCTACGCGAATCTGAGTTTGTGGTAGTCGCTCGGCAACAGTAACACCAGCGTACATCGCGGTGTTACGCGCCTATAGTAAATCCTGTTTCCTACCTCTTACGTCGCTCATATTGTGTATTAAGATATACCAATAGACTTGTTTGCAAAAGCATTAATGCTTTGACAATAAATAGCAGTTAGAATCTTTTCAGCTGCTACAAGAACATTATCACCTCGAGTACTTACATATTTAGCTGCCTGTGCAGTCAGCAAGTCCACTGAGGACCGGTGCAAAAAGAGCA